>MJUT01003150.1:304180-331062 GCA_002080005.1 Gigantidas platifrons
TTCGCCGGTAGGGGACTAAAAATAAGGACAAATGAAACTGACCTAAAGCTATCTATCATATTTGAAGTCACCATCTGTAACCTCTTCCATATAAATCTTTATCTATGAGTTTGTAACTCATCTAGAAATAGCTATATACCAAATATCAAGTCAATATCTCGAAGGATGTAAAAAAAAGTCTGAACAACTTAAAATAGAAAACAAAAAATATAAGTTAAAGGGCCATAACTCAGCCAAAAATCATTCAACCGGAACGAAATTCAAACTTAAACTGTAACTCATCTAGATATAGCCACATTCCAAATATCAAGTCAATATCTCAAAGGACGTAAAAAAAAAGTCTTGACAACTTAAAATTTGAACAAAAAATACAAGTTCAAGGGCCATAACTCAGCCAAAAATCATTCAACCGGAACGAAATTCGAACATAAACTGTAACTCATCTAGATATAGCCACATACCAAATATCAAGTCAATATCTTAGAGGACGTAAAAAAAAAGTCCGGACAACTTAAAATTTGAACAACAAATACAAGTTCAAGGGCCATAACTCAGCCAAAATCATTCGACCAGAACGAAATTCAAACTAAAACTGTAACTCATCTAGATATAGCCACATACCAAATATCAAGTCAATATCTCATAGGAGGTAAAAAAAAAATGTCCGGAAAACTTAAAATTTTAATGTGACGGACGGACAGACGGACGGAACCTAAAACTATAGTCCCCTTCGGCTTCGCCAGCAGGGGTCTAAAAAACAACATAAAAATTTGTTGTAACATTTCTAGTACAATAATCGGTGCAGGTTATTTTTATTTTAGTGTTCTTCAGACCATGACATTACTGAATATGACCTTGACAGAATTAAATATGACCTTGACAGTACTTAATATGACCTTCACAAAATATTACATATAACTTCTTCAAAAATTAAACTTGATATAACTTTATATTTATATATTAAATGATTAGTATCTTCATAGAGGCACCATTCTATAGTCATTTGGATTGATTGAGTGATTGATTGTTGTTTAATGCCAAGTGAGCAATTTTACAGTTACATCATGGAGAGAAGAAATAGCATTTTGATGAACCAATGATGATGTCCACTTTATGCTAGAAAAACACGCTTAGTTGGATTATTATAGTAACAGCTCACTGAAACAATAGTCTGTGGGTAGACATGTCGCTCCATTCCAACACATTATCTCTATTCCAAGCTAACCAGTCTCTGCCCTTTCTCTGTAATGCTGCATGTTTAGCAGAGAAGCAACAAATACCAGTTTTAAAGTTTTTGGTTTGACACGACAGGGTCACAAACCCATGATATTCCATACTTGAAGCAAATGAGTAACCATTTTCACTACATATATGGTCTGTAGTCATTAGATTGATTGATTGATTTATTGTTTTTAACTCCACTTTCAGCAATATTTCAGCTATATCATGGCAACCAGTGTTAGTGGTGGAAGAAGCCGGAGTACCCAGAGAGAACCACCGACCATAGGCAAGCAACTGGTAAACTTTATCACTTGTGACTGTGAGTCGAATGCACCCTTTTTTGTACTGTAGTCATTAGAGAATTTTGTACTTACCTAAATGGAATTGTAATAAGTAGAATAGCCTTCTCATGTACATGCCATCCAAACATAAAAGATCCAAAGGCACACAATATCACACATCTTAAGAAACTCTTTGGTCCTTTAGGATAAATCCAAAGATGTACTAAAGATGGCTGAAATTAAATTGAAATCTTGTCATTTACTTTCGTCAAAATGCTGCATGTCTTTACAAAGTGCAATATTACAGTGTATTATTTTCTCAATACAATATCAACTTCATATAAATTATAGTATTATTATACCTCATATATTAATTACCATAAATAGATTAATTTGATTGGACAATGGGTAAAAATCAGAACACGTGATCACATAGAACAAAAATCATATTCCGTGAAATAAATATCATATTCCACCACTTCGGAAGCCTCGCGGGTTTTCCCGCCAGAGTTATCGTTCTTTGACAAGAAAATGTCAGAGGCACTCGGAACGCATCATTTGCAGGCAACCGTTACAATGTGGTTTTGAAATATCTGAGACAACATTCCAATGGACTTAGAATATGTTTGCCAGCAGTATTTTACATATTTATGTGTTTTCTTGGTTTCATTCGGTATAATAAAACATTTATAGCATGCAGGTACAGGAAATATGAAAATTTATTCACCCACGAGTATCATATTCCCCTCGGGCGATGCCCTCAGGGAATGTTATACTCTTGGGTGAATAAATATTCATATTTCCCTCACCAGCATGCAATAAATGTATATTATTACATGATGTTTTTCATATCGGCCTAGTTATAGGTCCGAGGCTTGCTGTACTGGCCTGAGGTGCAGCCGAACGCCAATACAGCAGACCCGAGGACCTAGGACTAGGCCAATATGAAAAACATCACGTAATGATACCTTTATTAATTAACCAGTCCATTATCTCTCAGGATTTTTCCTTGCAATTGTCGAAATGTCTAGTGGATTCCAATCTAGTTGTTATTGGACTGACTGGAATTGGGCCAATACGGAAAATATCCATATTGGACTGGTTTTTGCCGTATTGGCCCAATGAATGTTTTTATATTGTATTGACAGATTTGATCATATAAAGGCTAATAAATCAAACTTAATTAATAAATATGCATACAAATGTACATGCAATATAATTGTCCAGTAATTCCCCTCTTAAAAGGCCACTCACACAAAAGACCATCTCTCTTATCAGGCCAGATTCAGGTCCAATGAGATAGTAAAATACTACTAAATTGTCTTTTGAAGAGAGGCCACCTCTCCTATAGAGCCACTTTTTTAATTGTAGAAGCAGAGGCCTTATAAGAGGTTGACTATTGTATGTGATTTGACTCCTTCTAGATTTGAACTCGTATTACTTACCAGTAAATATTCATATTGATAATAATACAATCATGTACTAAGTATATTATTAAGCTAGAAGCTAACCTAAGCTTGTTTCACTTGCCTAATTTTCATGTACAGTTTGGATTCAATCAAGTCTATAGGCAGTGCCAGATTTCCCTATAGGCTTGGTAGACTGAAGCCTAGGGCCTCTGGCCAAGATGTATAATATTTTTTGTCATTGTCATAGACCTTTCTTACACATGTTGACATAACCCTTCTGTAATTTTTCTTGCACTCCATTTCAGAATAATAAGGCCAATAAGTCGACACTAGCATTGATTTCCGTGTTTATTGTGTTCTTCCATAAAAGCAGTGAGATAGATAAGTTGAAATAACAAGGTGTTGTCAGACATCAAATTTGTTTCAATGTTGTGGTTAATTTTCTTTAGGATGAAGAATTGTGAATTGCAGAAATTTAAAGTTTCCGTCATCATCCTTGGCTTCCTTGAATATTGTGTAAAATACTCTTCCATCTTCCTCTATTCACAATGGTGGGGATTGGGAGGGGCCTCCCAAGTATAATAGCCTAGGGCCTCTCTTCATCTAAATTCGGCCCTGTCTATAGGTTGTTTTCTTGACAAGGTTAAAAGTTTAAATGGAAGGCTATTGAAGTTTAGGTTTGGAATACACTCATTGGACACATCATACACAATTCTATAAATAAACTTACCAAAATAGATAAAACTGTCAATACTAGTGTAACCAATGGTGATATAGATGGCAGTATTGTATGATGAAACTCCTGTACAAGTCCACCCGTCATTACAGCAGAGTCTGTATTTGTTATATTTATAATGTTATATTTTTTGCCTGCAATAAAAAGCATGCTTTAATATACTAATATTCAAGAATGTCCACATAACAAACAGATACCCCTCCTTTCTCAAATGCTGACTAGTCCAATAACCCTTTTACATTTTATTTTATTTATACATGTAACAAGATTGTTTTATATACAAATATGTCTTAGTTTTATGGGTCTTCTAGTCAAGACAATTGATTTATAAAATTTGTTTATGTCACAATATAGCTGAAATACTGCAAAAGTCGGCATTAAACACCAATCAATCATTCAATAACCTGTGCATAATGAAAATCTCTTGAGCTGAAAATCCGAAGAAATCAAATTGACTGTTATTTTGTTATATTTGTTAAAAGATCTTATCCCCCTCCCCAAAAAAAATCTAATTAAAGTATTCAGGAATATAAGAAGAAGATAAGTTTTTCATATTACAGTAAATTATTATACCCACTGGAATCAAGACCATCCATAATTTTTTCTTTCAGTTACCATTAGTGAGTGAGTGATTGTTGTTTAATGCCAATTCAGCAATTTTTCAGCTATATCATGTCGAGAACAAGTTAATTTTCAATGAGATGATGATGAGGTCCGCTTTGAACTAGAACAACACGGTGAGTTGGATTATTATAGTGCTAGCTCACAGTCCGCAGGTAGACATGTCACTCCACTCAGACACATTATTCTGATTCCGATCCAACCAGTCTTTGCTCTTTCTCCTTAATGCTGCATGCTTAGTGGAGTAGCAACAAATACCAATTTTAGAGTCTTTGGTTTGACCCGAAGGGACTCGAACCCTCGATCTACGGCACTCGAGGCGAACACACTAACCATTACGACAACGATGCAGTTTAGTTACAATTAGATCTGAGACAAGATTGAAATATATATTGTTGAAAGATGATGGGCAGATGTGAGATGCTAAGTGATTTTCAAAATCTACCATACCCCTTGATATGTATAGTTTCAGTTATGACTATCTAACATGTAATTAAGAAATGCATTCATTCTAAACAATAGGAGCTTGTGGTAGCATTCATAAGATAAACTTTGATGCAAGATAGCAAACAACTACCCTACTTAGCAAGCACAATACTATGAAGTAGATTGAGTGAATGATTGTTGTTTAATGCCAAATGAGTAATTTTTCAGCTATATCATGACGAGAACAAGTTATATTCGATGAGATGATGATGGTATTCGCTTTGTACCAGACCAACATACTTAGCTGGATTTTCATAATGCTAGCTCACTGAAACAACAGTTTAAGTAGATATGTCTTTTCACTCTGACACATTATCCTGATTAAGAGCCAACCAGTCTTTGTTCTTACTTCTTAATTCTGTGTGCTTAGTGGAGAAGCAACAAATATTCTGAAGTAGACAAGCCATGTAATACCCTCAATACAAAACATGTAAATTTATAAAAATCAATCTGTTTAAAATCAGCTGTTATATATGCTACGCTACACCTAACTGAACCCGATAAGAGGTCATATCGAGATGAAGTTTTGTATATGAATGCAAATGTACTTATTAAAAAAATCAACCTGTCAGAGAGCTCTATATTTGTAATGCAGTAACCAAATAAATTGAAAGGATTTTGCCAGCAGTGTTTTCATTGGCTGATCACAAGTTCATCTGAACATGACCTTTAATCAGGTTCTGTGAGCTATTAGGGGGAGGGCAGCATATCATAACAGCTGATTTTAATCAGATTGTTGATATATTATATGTTGTATTAAAAACAAGAGTACTCACAGATGATTGTAGCTGCTTTATCAACCACATTGTATAAGGCATAGAAATTTGGTGCCCAGTAGGCATGACAAAGACCTCTCTTAAAGGGAAATAATCTGGATAATACTTGAGGTAACTGATTCTGAAAATAGAATGTATTTTATTACTTCAACTACAGTCAAACCTGCATATAATTTGCAGTTATATTAAAGGAACCTGAAAAAGTACCCTTTTAAGAGCAGTTGCCCTTTATGTACAAGTTAATATTCTATACACTATTCATTAATGAGAAAAATGAGATGCCTTTTACATACATTGACTTATTATATAGAGGTGACCTTTAGGACAGATTTGACTGTAATTATTTTGAAATTAGAACAAATCTTAAATGAACCTTTTATTGGATACAAAAAATAAATCAGTTCAGCTTCTGTTCATAAGAACTTAACCATACAATTAAAAATAGGTAAATCCTAATTCTATGGCTTTGGACATTAAGACAATATAGTTCTGCCCTTGACAATGAAGTAAGATAAAAATTAATTATTTTACCTTGTGGCCAAAGGTCAAGGTCACGTTAAGATCATTCTTAAACTTAACACACTGTAATGGCTTAATACATACACAAGCAAAATATAAAGGCACATGTTCTTAAAACAAAACAGTATTTTGGGTAATTCAATTTGTCTCCCTTCAGTGTAAATTGTAAGGGAAATATAGTTACTATGTGTCTAGGACAAAAGCCCCCCAATAATAACAAGAAATATGTGCATCATAAAATATGACCTAATGACCCCAAAATAAATAGGGTTCTTCCCCTTCCACATGGGAATCATGTGGCCAAGTTTGGTAAAGATCCAATATACAGAACTAAAGTTATCATGTGGAAACGACCCTGTGTCAAAAATTCGATTTATAGTAACGGTGACCTTGACCTTTGACCTAATAACCCCAAAATAAATAGGATTTTTCCCTTCCACAGGGCAATCATGTGGTCAAGTTTGGTAAAGATCCAATATACAGAACTAAAGTTATGTGAAAATGACCCTGTTGTCAAAAATTATATTTATAGTAACAGTGACCTTGACCTTTGACCTAATGACCCCAAAATATATAGGGTTCTTCCCCTTCCACAGGGGAATCATGTGGCCAAGTTTGGTAAATATCTGATATACAAAACTAAAGTTATTGTGCAGAAACCTGTGTTGACGTAACCGCCCACCCGCCCGCCTGCCATACCCAATCACATTATATACGGCCCGTCTCAAGACGGGCGTATAAAAAGTATAAGTTAATGATTTTGTGTGCAAACAAATCTTACCATCAATATAAATGGACCAAATGAAAGACAGAACACAGATACTACAACTGTACCAAGCATGATAATTCTTCTGAATGAAAACGTCCTCCAGGAAAATCTTCCATCTGAAAACATACAGAAACTTTTTGATATACAATGTATCATGATTGTACAGGGGAATAGAATCTTACACTATTTATATGAAGCTGCATTTACATGGTCAAATTTTTCCTTCAATTTCGCTTCAAACTTTAGCTCTGCACCTGGTTCAAACACAAATTTGACAATCTTAACACCTATCCAACTCTCTTTGCATATTTGATGGACCCAACAAATGAGTCTGACGATGTGCTTAGAAATTTGTGTTTGAAACGGGTCCACAGGTTTTGCTTCAAGTGAATTTGAACAAGATGTTGCACGCTATGTCGTGCTAAGAATACCCCCACTCGTTCATTTGTAAGTCGCACGGTAAACAGGAAGTAGATGTGTGGTAAACCTGGAAAGGGGAGACACTGTACAAGTCACCATGCCAAAGCCATATATCAAATATAAAATCATTTCTTCCAGTAGAAGCTGAGATAACTGTTACGAAAGTTTGAACGGACAGACAAACGGACGGACGGACAAGGTGATTGCAATATAGCCCCCTCTCTACGAGTGGGGGTATAATAAAAATGTGACTGTGTATAGACACCTTTAATTGATTAATGGTGCAGTTTTAAATGAAAATACTCCTAAGAAAGATAATTCATAGTTCCGAGATAAGAATTTAAGTCCCGCCTCCTTAGCAATTGTTGCTATGCGCCACAAGCTTATCGGTTACATTTTCAAAATGGCTGCTCAGCATCCCAAGCTCGCGTCTGATTCTTTAGAAAAAATTCCCGATAATATTACAGTTTCATTCTTACCCGACTTTGAATCATTGTCCAAAAAGGCTTTAGAACAGGGTTTAACTTATTTCACCCAAGGTTATATTCACAATATTAAAATTTCGGAAGCACATGGAACCATGCATGTGGCGTCAATGAGAAAAAGTCAAGACCCACACAACCTTCATGTCAAAATCGGCGATGACAAACTTTCAGAATCGTACTGTACCTGTAAAGCTGGGTATGTAAATCTTTTATATTTTTGTTGTTTTTCTTTCATACAGCTTCAAGGCTAATTCAAACGATAAACAATAAATACCATTGTCCATTCTACACAGCGAGTCGTGCACACATATGGGTATACATAATCAATACGTAAACAAACAGCACATGCTGATCTACAACAATTGATATTTATCAAAGATAACGTCTGTTTACCAAGTTCATAATCACTGAATTGCTCTGATTTAAGATAATATTATGTCTTGTTTTTACCAAATAATTAATTTTGCACAAACAGGATGAAAACGATCTTGAAATTCTTCCTTCATTCATTCGTCGCGTCTGATTCTTTAGAAAAAATTCCCGATAATATTACAGTTTCATTCTTACCCGACTTTGAATCATTGTCCAAAAAGGCTTTAGAACAGGGTTTAACTTATTTCACCCAAGGTTATATTCACAATATTAAAATTTCGGAAGCACATGGAACCATGCATGTGGCGTCAATGAGAAAAAGTCAAGACCCACACAACCTTCATGTCAAAATCGGCGATGACAAACTTTCAGAATCGTACTGTACCTGTAAAGCTGGGTATGTAAATCTTTTATATTTTTGTTGTTTTTCTTTCATACAGCTTCAAGGCTAATTCAAACGATAAACAATAAATACCATTGTCCATTCTACACAGCGAGTCGTGCACACATATGGGTATACATAATCAATACGTAAACAAACAGCACATGCTGATCTACAACAATTGATATTTATCAAAGATAACGTCTGTTTACCAAGTTCATAATCACTGAATTGCTCTGATTTAAGATAATATTATGTCTTGTTTTTACCAAATAATTAATTTTGCACAAACAGGATGAAAACGATCTTGAAATTCTTCCTTCATTCATTCGTCGCGTCTGATTCTTTAGAAAAAATTCCCGATAATATCGCAGTTTCATTCTTACCCGACTTTGAATCGTTGTCCAAAAAGGCTTTAGAAAAGGGTTTAACTTATTTCACCCAAGGTTATATTCACAATATTAAAATTTTGGAAGCACATGGAACCATGCATGTGGCGTCAATGAGAAAAAGTCAAGACCCACACAACCTTCATGTCGAAATCGGCGATGACAAACTTTCAGAATCGTACTGTACCTGTAAAGCTGGGTATGTAAATCTTTTATATTTTTGTTGTTTTTCTTTCATACAGCTTCAAGGCTAATTCAAACGATAAACAATAAATACCATTGTCCATTCTACACAGCGGGTCGTGCACGCATATGGGTATACATAATCAATACGTAAACAAACAGCACATGCTGATCTACAACAATTGATATTTATCAAAGATAACGTCTGTTTACTAAGTTCATAATCACTGAATTGCTCTGATTTAAGATAATATTATTATGTCTTGTTTTTACCAAATAATTAATTTTGCACAAACAGGATGAAAACGATCTTGAAATTCTTCCTTCATTCATTCGTAGACACGTGAAAATATTATGAAATCAATTCTTTCGTTTTATATAATACTCACGTGAATATTCATTTCTGCTGAGAAAGTTTATGTATTTGCGAAAAATACAACTTTGAGAATGATAAGGGGACGACCATTTGATTTGGGTGTACATGTGTGTGTGAGGAAAAAAGGGGGGGGCAAAGCAATGGGCGATTTTATAAATAAATCATTTATTCTGGAAATTATGTAAGATCACCATGCAGGGTTAGGTTTTATTATTGGATTTATTCATTTGTTATATTGTCCTTCTTTCTTTGTTGTAAAACCAATCAAACCCATCAAATTATATATGAAATCAAATGTATGTAATTATTCTGCTCAATATTGGGCATCATGATTGACAATAAAAGATTTGTATTGTATTTATTCTTGATGCCAGTGAAAATAATTACTTTAATATTACTTATCAAGAAAATAAATAATTTGGCACCATTTCGGCTATATAACTAGCAGAATTTATATATAAAACTACGTTCCCACAAATACACAACTCGGTTTGTTTGTGGGACAAAGATGGCGAACTGTTTACATCACCCGATCTCATTAAAAATGTGGCGCGCTGATTGGTTGGTTATTTTAGTCTGATTGACGTCTCGGAAGCATGAATACCATTCAAAGATGAAAAATATAACATAGATGACTTAAATATGTAAACAGGGTTAAAATAAGATCTTATTCCCACTCCTAAGAAATGGAGGGGAAGAGGGCAAAAATAAACTGGATCAATGTTATCTTTATCTAACTATTGTCTTGTACTTTGTATAAACCCTGCTTAATAAAAAACCAAATAATAACCTTCTAAATGGTGTAATGGTTAGCATGCTTGACTTAAGGTCCTATCCCAGGTCAGGCAAAACCACAAACCTACAATATTGGTATTTTCTACTTCTGCTAAACTTATGCATGCAGCTAATAAAGAATAAGAGTTAAGACTGGTTTGATCTGCGTCAGTCTAGTGTATTCAAGTAGAGTGACATGTCCACTGTCAGACTGTTGTATTAAAAAGCATAAAGCAGTCATTGTCGTCATCTCGTCTGAATGTAGATTGTTCTTTCCAAGGTAAAGCTGAAAAATTGTTTCCTTGGGTGTTAAATAACAATCAATAACTCACTCAATCAGTGCCTATCACCACTTATCAAATCCCGCTCATGGTGAGGTGTACTCGAAACAACTTTATGTGATAAAGTTTGTCTGACTTGCAGCAGGTCAGTGGTTTTCTGGGGCGCTCCAGTTTTCTCCACCTATAAAACTGACCTCCACGATTTAACTGTAATATTGTTGAAAGTGGTGTTAAATTTTAGTTAGCTTTAATCTTTAACATTATTCTTACCTCCACACTGAAAACAGTAACACCTGAGCAGGTAGACAAAATATGCAGGTGCAATATACAGGTAGATATGTTTAAAATTAAGTAACACTGCAAACCAAAATGAGCTTTCTAAATGTCTATCCTGAAAAAAGAAGAAGAGACATATGAACTCTTTCTATTTAGAAGTCTTCTGTTTTCCATATGGTAACCTGTTCTCCCGATCAACTTTGTAATTGTACTCCTTTTTAAAACAAAACTCCAACAAAATATTTAAATTTTCTCCATTTTTTAATATTTGTAATATGAAAACCAATCTGATAAAAATCAGCTGTTAATATGCTATGCTCCATCTAACATCCAACAGAATCCGGATATACATAGGTCATATCCAATGAACTTTCTTCCATAAAATGTTTAATTAAAAAAATCCACAAATCAGCTGAGATCTTTATGTTTGTGATTCAATAATAAAGAAGCACAAAGGCACTTCAAAGACTTTGCTACAAGGTTTCATTGGCTGATCATTAGTTCACCTGGACATGACCTCTAATAGGGTTCTGTCAAATGTAAGGGGAAACGTAGCTTATAATAACAGTGGAGTTTAATCAGATTGTATGAAAACTTGTATATTATTATAACCTGAACCTGTATTGCTTAACTGGTACTGAATGTACTATTTTGCTTCAAGCAAGCTTTTAGTTTCTCTGAAAAAGACCTTTTATTCAAATTCCCATAGAGTCCTATTGTTAGATAATATCTTGTATTACTGATCAACACAAAAACAAGAAGTTTCTGAGAAAAAATATTATTCATTTTCCCATAGGTTCTTATCTTAAAACTTTGTCCAGAGGTGGAGGCCATCTTTGATTTCCGATAAACATAAATGACAGACATGTGATAGAACACCATCCAAGAAATATTACATCAAGATTTGCTCTCAAATGGTTCATTGGTTTCAGAGAAGAATAAATATCATTCAAAGATGGACCAATGTTAAATTTGTCCAACTGTGGCAGCTATTAACTAAATAAAAATAAAGGATGATCCAATGATTATTCATGTACTGTTTGAGTTTAGTTTCATAGAATAAGTGATTAACGATGTTTTTTAAAATGAGAGGACTTTTCTTAGTCATCTCTCATCGAAGGGCGAAGCCCTGAGATGAGAGCTGACTGAGAAACGTCCTCGAGTTTTAAAAAACATCTTTAATTATTTTATCGATATTTTGTAAAAATTCATAATTAAATAATTTTTGTTGGGATATTGACATCTTTTTAAACACAATTACTATTTTATATCGTTAATCACATATTATCAAGGATTTGGTAATGTGACGTCACTAAGTTATAACGTCATATTAGAAAACAGCGATAATACTACGTGCATCCTTAACAACACTTAGTTAATATTGGCGATCATTTTCCATCTCATTCTACTAGGGTGAGATGGGAAATTCTCAGATAGCAAGATCAAAGGAAAATACCACAAAATAGCGATAATATTTATTCCATCTTCTTCCTATGGGAACATATCTTAAAACTTGTCCTACGGTAGTGGCCATCCTGGATTTCTGATCCAAGACAGAAAATTTGTAAAACAACCATCAAATGCTTATTCATGTATAGATTAGATTCAATCAAGTTTATAGTTTCTGAGAAAACAATAGTGATTCATTTTCCCATAGTATACATCCAATGTTAAAACTTTGTCCTGTGGTGGGCAGCATTTTGGATTCCATTCCACATAAAAATTAAATTGTATAAATGACAATTTAAATGATTATTCATGTAGTTTGCATTCAATCATGGTTGCAATTTGTGGCAACAAACTTCATAAAAAATGTTGAGAATCACCCAAGTAACATTTCTGACAGGTTCAGTTCCAAATAGTCGAGTGGTTTGTGAGAAAAAGATTGAAATGTGAAAAGTTCTGAAAAAATATGAAAGATAATCCATCTAAAACTTTAATAAAAATTAAAAGCTAAGACAAAAAACTTCTTTATGATCTCACAACCTATTTTCAGATTATATAATAAATACCTCATACAATCTTGTAATTGAAAGCATCAGTAAGCCAAATAAGAAACCATTATACTGAAAATGAATGTCTACAAAATGTTAAGAAAAACAAAATAATCAAATTATTTTCTTCAACAAACTAATTCTCTGATCTGATGATAATTTAGATCATTTTTAAATTATGTGAATAAAAATTATTATGAATATTATGAAATAATTAGAATTGACAAGGAGTACAGTATGTGTATTACTGTGGCATTATAAAGTGAACCACTTCCACTCATATTTTTCGCTAATATAACAATCTTATTGAATTGGGAGATTTTTATATAAATCTAAAGGCTCACCTACCAGCAGTTACAAATTATCAAGCTTTCAGGACAAAATCTAGAACGAACGAGTGAGTGAGTGAGTGTTGCTTAATGTCACATAAGCTATTTTTCAGCTATATTGTGGAGGGAACAAGTTACATTCGATGAGATGATAATGATGTCTGCTTTGTACTAGATCAACATGCTGAGTTGGACTTTAGTGTTAGCTCACTGAAACAACAGTTTGCAGGTACACATGTCACTCCACCCAGACACATTATCTTGATTCCGAAGCAACTAGTCTTTGCTTTTTCTCTTTAATGCTACATGCTTAGCGGAAAAGCAGCAAATATGCTATCAAGGCAAGCATGCTAACCATTTCACTACCAATGCAGTTCATAAAGTTTTGATATGCTGTGACAGTGTAACGTTGCATTCATGTTTTTCAGAAAGCAATTAAGCACAGTATATAAAGATCATGCAAAAACGAATGTGCTTTGATATTAAATACTATCAGTATATTTGACCTAAAAATTTCTGAAGATTAAAAATAGGATACGATCAACCAGTAGCAATCCAGCATTACATATTAGTAATGCTGCTAAAATCAAAGAAGGAGATCTAAATATATCTGCTTTATCTTCATCCTTCCTCTGTAGTTTTACACACTTGGTACAAAATCTGTAAGATACATGTACAAGCATAAGTATATAAAATATATAACTAAAAGATATATTTGTACCTGTAATAAACACCATTTTTAAGATTTTGATTTTGATTTTTGGTGTTTTAATGCCACTTTCAGCAATATTTCAGCTATATCATGGAGACCAGTTTTAGTGGTGGAAGAAGCAGGAGTACCGACCATGGGCAAGCAACTGGTAAACTTTATTACTTGCGACTGTGAATCGAGTGCACCCCTTTTTGTAATTTACAAAGCCGGGCGCGAACCCATGCTGCATTGGTGATAGGCTTGTATGAGTTGTTAAGTAATCCAGATACCTAACTCATTGAGCCACCCGAGCCCTACCCATTTTTAAGAAAATATTTTGCAAGATGTATATATCTTGTATATGAATTATAATTTTCTACTTTAATTATTGCATTTGTGTGTTGGGGTATTGATTTTGACACTTTCTACAATTTTGTGATTGGATTTTGGAATTTTTTCGACATTGTGGTATTTTTTATTCCATTTTACTACAATAGGCAGAGCTATTTGTAACTTGTCTGCGTGAGTCCAGAACTCATCATTATCTACAAAAATTAACAAAGAATGCACTAGTGAAACTGAGGTCTTGACTTTGGCTGTCATGGCTGCTACACCATTTAAAAAATATTTCAGCTACCGTTAATCGTCATGGTCAGTCAGTTTTATAATGGAGGTAATCACTGTCACTGTAACCAGTGAAACCCTTCAAAATTTTATCCTACTAGGGTTTCTGACAATGTGAGGTTTAATTTCATGTATCTTGCATATATACATACAATTTCAACAAAAGGTAAGATTTCATTTCATGTACATGCACATCTTTTATTGTTTCAAATAAAAATTATTTTCCAAAAGATAAAAGGAAGCTCCATATGGTCTAGATGATATTGTAGTTGGATAGTACATCTTCCTGTATTATCAGTTAATTACCACAAATAAGGTTTACAGTTTTACTCTATATGTGGAGAGGTGTATTTGATACAGCCGTATGTTTATTTACCAGTGACTTATTGAAGGTTGATGGGTTTCACTGGTTACAGTGATTACCGCCATTATAAAACTGACCGACCATGACGATTAATGGTAGCTGAAATATTTTTTAAATGGTGTAGCAGCCATGACAGTCATTATCAAATTAGATCAAAATAAAAAGCAGATAAAGAGGGACCATAGTTAAAAAAAATAAAATAACTGGAAATTTTAAGTAAATGTCTAATCAATAATGGATTCCATAGGAAGGTGGGATTGGGATTCCATTAACTGGTTTATCCCTACCATATTTTTGTGCCAGTCCAAAACCAGGATCAGGTTTTCTAATGCCATATGTCGAGGTCCTTTTGTGATACATTGTTTTAGGTGGCAAGCGGTTGATCATTTTGTTGATATTGGTGGAATTCTTGACCATCACAGTTTAATATTTACACTGTATATCCAAACTATTTTCGATTTCTGGTTGTGCAATCAATATGTGTCTTTACTTAGTGGGTTTCAAATACATTATGTATCACTATATTTTATTTACTGGTAGTTAAATTCAAAATTACTCAATGTACCAACTCTTTTACTGCATAGATGAAAACAAAGTCTGTCACCACAACAGAAAGTCTTTGGAAGAGCACTGTAGCATGTGATGAGTAGTTAATGTTTTCTACTTTTAACATTTCAGCATCAAAATACTGTGCCACATGTGAGATTGTCCACTCTAGCCAGGCAAACAAAGGGGGATAATCCAATGTCCATTCTGACGTTTCCTGAAATCATTATAAACAAGGTTAAATTCAAGGTATTGCATTCAAAGGGGGATAATCCAATGTCCATTCTGGTGTTTCCTGAAATCATTATAAACAAGGTTAAATTCAAGGTATTGCATTCAAAGGGGGATAATCCAATGTCCATTCTGATGTATCCTGAATGTGAAATTATTATAAACAAGCTAGGGTAAATTCAAGGTATTGCAATCAAAGGGGGAATAATCCAATGTCCATTCTGATGTTTCCAGAAATCATTATAAACAAGACAAAATTCAAGGTTATTCTGATGCGCAAGTACTTGAAAATATCGCATTCGGTGCATATATTTGAAATTATTGCATTCAAAGGGGATAATCCAAGGTTCAATCTCATTATTGGAGGAAGAATTCACTGTTCATTCATTATTGCTAAAAATGTGTAATGTATTCTCAAGTGAAATAATAAGTTTAATTTATTTCTAATTTGAAAACTAAAAACTACTAGAAGGAATTAATCTGAAAAATACAATAAATTTGTGAGAATAAGTTATAAAAAAACTGAAATATACAAAAATAGCCTTACATTCACCTATAATCATGACAATACATTCAGCATATAAATTAACATTCTAATTATTAATATTTGTCATTTTTGAGATATACAAATATTTAATGTGACAACAAAATGACCATCTCAGTTCAGTCTGGATCCATGATTTCTTAGGAGAAGATTTTTATGTTTCACGATGGAAGACAGATGACAAACGTCAACTACCACAAACACCAAGTGATGGCAATAGCTCCATGATGCTTCACTTAAGACGAATTAAATATGTAGAATAACCACAACAATATATATAACAAACAAGAATGTTCTTCAACGCAAATGGTGTGTATTCTGCTTCCAAGCATGTAAGGGCCCGGGTGGCTCAATGAGTTAGGTCGTTGGAAGCCTATCACCAATACGGCATGGGTTCGCACCCGACTTTGTAAATTACAAAAAAAGGGTGCACTCGACTCGCAGCCGCAAGTGATAAAGTTTACCAGTTGCTTGCCCATGGTCGGTTCTGTCCAGGTACTCCGGCTTCCTCCACCACCAAAACTGGTCACCATGATATAGCTGAAATATTGTTGAAAGCGGCGTTAAAACACAAAAATCAAATCAAATCAATCAACCAAGCATGTACTGAGTAGGGTCACATAAGTTGGGATCCCCTTTACAGGTTTATCCCTCCCATATTTTTGTAGGGTCATATCAGAGGTCATTAGGAACAAGGCGGTCATCGTATTTCAACATTTGCTTCCTGGACATTTAATTTTATTGCTATTTGAAGTATTTATATCACAATTTTGGTCTTAACATCATCTTTAAGGGAGTTTTGTGAAAGTAAACAAGTTTTTTATTACATAACCAACTTTCCCAAAGGAACAAAATAAAATTACCAAAATGAATTTCATCATTTCTTATTCTTATTCTTATTCTTATATAAGGAATATCTTTGCTCTTATTAGGAATTATTCTATTACAGTATTTACAGTTCTTAATTTACTAGTATAGAAGTGCTGAAAACTTACCTCATAATACCACCTGTTAATAGGTAGACTGTGTGTAATGGCTAACCAATTTCTATGGACATCAAAATCTGTAGATTTACTGGGGAAAAAAACATTTTTGTGTTTCAAATGAATAACTAAGTAAAATACCCGGTAATCAATCTGCTTTCATCATCATATTTTTTAAATAATTTTCACATAGACAATAGATTAATTGCATATTGTAATTTTTTAACTTATTTGCTTTGTATTGTTGCGAGGTGTACTCGATACAACATTACATGATAAAGTTTGTCAGTGACTTGTGACATGTTGGTGGTATTCTCCAGGTACTCCGTTTTCCTCCACAAATAAAACTTCTATTTCTATTTCACCATGAACCTCATTGTTACTTTCATTGAGACATTATATAGATAATCTCTTGGGGTTTGCAGAAATAATTGTAAGAAGAAGGGGAGATGACACTGACTGGAAAGTACTCCAACTAAATATTGATTGGAAGTAGAGCTGTTTGAGAAATTTCTTTAAGAATGTATATTTAATACGTGATACATTTTGATTCATGGTTGTGCTGTCCAAGAAGTGCTTTCTACAAATGATACGATTATTTGTGGAATAGATCTTACAGTCTCCAAACTTAATTTTATGTAAAGAAAGTTTTTACAGTGATGATCATCAATTCCATCAATATCAACAAAATGAACAATCAGTTCTTATCTCAGCTGAACTCACTGAACACAAATAAAAACCATGACATATGATGTTGGAAATCCAATCAGAATCCTTACATTTTTATGTGAGCTATAATATATGTCTATGATCTGGCTTGAAACATGTACAAAAAAGTGGTGTGGTTAAATCGGCTAATGTCATCCCAACACACCCCTCTTGATACCTGGATCTCCAATGGCAATACAAATATAAATAAATGATAAAAAACCTGCATGTATGGTACAGACCAGTAGGGCCTGTAAAGTAGTTTTGTAAATGTCATGGCTTACAATCACTAGTGAGTGTCACACACCCCAAGAATTTTAAGATGATAAATCCTACGTTTTGAGTAATATTTATCATTCTGATATTAGCCTGAATATATTCAAGCTTCATATTTCTTTCAATGATTTTATTCTAGAGTTGTATCTAAGCATTGTATGTTAAACTTTTTTTAAAAAGGTCAAATTACCGTTTTTACATTATCATTTGATCTATTAGAGGAACAAAGTGTGGACGCCCCTTTCAAACAGGTCCTAAAGATGAGTTGAGTTTTGCGAGTCAAGGACATCCTTACAGACATTTAAGATTTATATTTCACCATTTTATGTTGTCACATAAGTGAACGAAGTCAACATTTACAAATACAGTGTAATCAGTATTTCATCAAAAATGTCTGTTCGCTTTGGATTCTGTGCCATTTTCTATGACGAGCCACTCAAAAACAACTACGAATTGACTTAGTAAGTCAGTCAGCATAAATATTTTTGTGTCAACAATGGTCGAGAGCTCATGTTAGATCTCCATAGGCAACAAAACAAAATCAATCAACTGACAAAAAATAATGGATAATCTCTTGAATGATGATCCCAGTGATTCAGCTCATCATTTTCAGATCCCATTTACCTTAAGGTAACTAAAGACATATCATACACTGCAAGTATTTACAAAAAAAAAGTAATTTTTTTTATATCACTAGGCACGACACAAAGTATAAGTCTTAGTCTTATTAGAATTACAAGATCATAGTGCATTTCTATAGGTCTAAAAACTGCATTAATGACATAATGGTTAGCATGCTTGCACCAAGTACAGTAGATTGTGGGTTTAAGTCCTAGTCAAGTCAAACAAAAGATTATAAAATTGGTATTTGCTATTTCTCAGCTAAGCACACATCATTAAGGAGTAAGAGTGAAGGCTCGGAATCCAGATAATGTGTCAGAGTGGAGTGATATGTCTACCTGCAAACTGTTGTTTCGGTGACCTAGCACCATAACAATCCAACCAAGCATGTCTGCTTTTTAATGCAAAGCTGACATCATCATCATCATCATCTCATCGAAATGTAAATTGTTCTTGCCATGATATACTGTAGCTGAAAAACTTACAAGTATCACTTGGCGTAATCTCGTTGAGATTAGGATTCCGAAGAAATTTGTGTCTGTATCTTGGATGAAGATACAGACATATAGAATCTAACACCGGCAAAAGTGCAAGACAGGGAAATCTCCGACACCCGAGGGTAAGATTTCAATCGTTCGCTGACAAGGCTCGCCTCGTCAGCGAACGATTGAAATCTCATCCCTGTCTTGCACTTTTTACCGGTTTTTGATTTTATTTCTCACTTTTATCAGCTGTTACCTAATATTGTTTTGTTTACATATTCCTGATCGAGCGTTTTCCCGCAAATTTTGTTTCCATTGCTGAAGTAAATATTCAATTTATTCATATGCATCCGTGTCTTGGCAGTATTTTAAATGTATTTCATAATAAAATACAATGTATTTAATAAACATATGATAAATGCAACTCAACACTACACCTGTGGCTGTGAAAAAATATTTGAATTTGGTCAAAGGGAGGTAACGTTAGTTACTAACAAGGGAGAGCACTCTATTATTTACTCAAAGTAAACAAACATTGACTGCAAGAGTCATACACCGTAAAACATGAAAGGTGCACGATAGTTAAATTATTAGCTAGCAGAATAGTATACATACATTAATTTAAAAATACTTATGTAATAGAATCGTGGATATATGAAAGTAATTCAAATCTTGATTGAAATTGCTGAAGCGAAGTAAAGATTTTACCGGGAAAAGGCGTACATGAGCTGTCTTGTACCGGGGGGGTACAAGACAAGGAAATCTCACACCGGCAAAAACAGGAACTGCTCTATCTCAAAAGTGAGAAAAAAAAATCTTCGGAATCCTAATCTCAAGGAGATTACACTTGGCACTACACATTGATCACTCCTGCTATTTTATGCTCTGTATCTCCAGTAATGCTATTTTGATACAGTCAGAGCAGAAAATAGCTTTCCAGTCTATAAGTATAAAGGTAGATTTCATTAACTTTAAACGAATGGAATCTCTGAACATTTTTTTTAACAACTGCCTGAACTGGTATTGAAAATTTAATCATATCTGGCTTCCTTCAATCTTTATCTAATGGTTAAAAGCATACTTTTTTGGTAATCTCGTTGAGATTAGACTGAAAGTACAAAGCAGAAAATGTCTACGGAAGTCTAATCTCAACCAGATTAACTTTTGGGGGAATTGAAAAGGGAGATAATCATCAAGTCGAATTCTTTACACTGACAATTTTGCTATTTGAAATGCAAAAATTCTCTTCAATTTGTGCTATATTCTAATTTTTGGTTGCTTTGTAATCTTACACATTTTGTTATTACAAACACTAACTATGAGGGGAACAATAACAGTTTTATACAAGTTACAGCACCGGCAATCGTCCACCACGTCTCCATATTGAATCTGTATCATCAACGCGTTTTTCTTAAGTAAATTGCCCAATTTCAATTTGAGTTTTTACATGACTTTGATCAAATATTATAATTACAAAATAGACTCGGACCGGTCTTGTTCATTTTACCGGAAAACAACGTAGTTTAAAGATACCAAATGGGTAATCAGAAACCGTAAATCGAAGAAGGACAGAAAATACAATGATCAAAACAAAAGGTACACAATTAAGGACAAACAACGATCTACAAACATTGCTCAGAAAACTAAAGATCGAGCAACATGAACCGCACTAAAAACTGGGGAGAACCGCCTTTGGTATCTCAAGTTCAAACTCTTCTCTCGGGCGCTCGAACACTAGACCCTAGGCCTAAGGGTATCCCGTTTTCTGCACGATACAATATTCTTTCTTGTTTGATATCTTTTATTAAGAACATTACTATGTATAATAAAGCTTTTCAATAATATTGCAAGAATTTTATTTTCATTTTTTCAGTAGGCAAAATCTGAACAAAACTGAATCATTTTTATCTAAATCTAACATTTGTAAGCAGACCCAACGTTGTTTACCCACAATTTCTGTGATATTTTCTTATATGCTGGGAGTAATAAAACATGTACTCCAATGACTACCCAGAGATAACTGCTTTTTCATGGTACCACCATATATATGCACACACACAAAAAAACAATCACCTGTGTGTTTATCCACGACAAGTGCAAATCATCTATTGGCAACATACTAGCTACTCAAGA
Organism: Gigantidas platifrons; assembly: GCA_002080005.1. Taxonomy (NCBI): domain Eukaryota; kingdom Metazoa; phylum Mollusca; class Bivalvia; order Mytilida; family Modiolidae; genus Gigantidas; species Gigantidas platifrons. The sequence goes on from MJUT01003150.1 coordinate 325,463, forward strand.
GCTCAGCTTGAGTGGTATATCATGAGAAAATATTTGTCTATAAAGGTAAGGTAAATATAAAATGGCAAACAGTAGCAATATTCATTATAAGAGTGACACGGATTGTACTATTGAAGATCTAGAAGACAAAACACTTTGAAAACTAAAATTTCAGACAGTCATGAATGACCGGTAGTATATCCAGATTTTGAAATAAGAAGATTAATTTGTAAATTTAGACTAAGTGACCACTCTCTGTCAATTGAAACGGGACGATATAAGAAAATACCTCGGCATTTACGAACGTGCAATAAATGTGAAACTCTTGGTGACGAAACCCATTTCTTTTTAAATTGTAAGCTAAATTAACATTTAAGAAAAGCTTTTCTCAGTGACCTTGACAATACTATTAATACAAATCTACTTGAAATGATTTTAAATCCGACTAACATCAAGCAGGTGAAATCTTTAGGCTCCTTCATTAAACAGTCATTGGAACTGAGGACGAATTAGTACCAGATTGCCGAATGCCAGATTGTCGAATACCATATTGCCGAGTCCATTTTCCCGGATCTCATATTGCCGACTTTTGTTAAAAATGACAAAATTTCATAATATTATTATTTTATTTAAAAAAAATATTTATGATGTGTACATATCTTATTGAAAGCAGTAATTTTTCGGGCAATTTTTATTAGAAAAACCATAATCAAATGAATACTGATTGATGAATAGGAGATGCCGATACTCATTACTCAAAAAATTATTGAAGAACAATGGAAATAAACTACAAATAAGTAAATGTTTATTTAGAGTTTTACTAAGTAAGAAAGAAAAAAGAAATGCCGAAAATTGTCGTTAAATAGCAAATTATTTAGAGCTGATTGATGATTTCGGTAATCTAAAAATGAACTAGTACAATATCCAAGTTTAACATAGGTCATTATATATTGTAGATTTTAATAAATGATCGACAATTAATTAACTCCAAACAAATTTGATTTATAACTGAAATCATGTATAAAATTCTTCTTTCTGCCTGCACAATCATTCTTTTAAAAAATCACCATGGATGTTCCTAACATAGTAAAGAAAGACAGAGGCGTCAACCTTCTACACAATGGCTACCGTTATTCAAAAGACAAGAAAAACACAGCTGATGTACAGTACTGGAAAGGTGCCGTAAGGAGCTGTCCTGGCCGTGCCCACACTACTGGAAATTATGACGTATTCTCTCATGTTTAGGCTAGTTATTATCCAGAGTATATGTTTTGAAATTATTTCTTGGCATATTGACAGAAATCATGGTTGTCTGCGGGACTAATCCACCGTATATCCTTTTGACTTTGAGCTCGAATGGTATAATCTAAACTCCCTGGTATGTCGGACCATTTCAAAAGAAATATTTAGAAGCATTATTCTACTTGCAATAACAATATTTTTCATATGTCGGCAATTTGGGAATCGGCTAATTGGACTCGGCAATTTGGGATTCGGCAAACTGGGAATCGGCAATTTGGGATGCTACCCTGAGGACAGGGGGCACTTGATTCCATTTGTTCTATTGTGTATTGAATTTGTTTATATGTTGTACATTGTATGTTTATGTATTGTTGACTATTCAATCACAGGTTTCTTCTTTTTTCTTTTTTTTCCCCGTTTGTTTGGTAACTATGTAAAATGACGGAAAGGTTTGTCAGGAATGAAATGTGGCATTTGTGGAGTATCCTTCCTCAACACCTGATGAAGTTTGGAGTACATTGGATTTGGAAAACTTGATTTAGTTAATGCCCGAAACCTATTATCGACATCGAGGTCGTGATGATCTGGACATTAGACATTTTGACCACAAAAGCAATAGGATTGTCCCCTCCTATAGGCAGTGCCGGACTTGCCATTGTGGTAAAGCACAGTGCCCATCTTCCTGCCAACATTTTTTTACGATGGATATTTGCTTATGTGGTGCGATTTTAAATTTGAAGGCGTTCTGTTTCGGAGCGATTCCAAGCATGATAGAGTTGATAGTCTGAGCATGTTTTCCTGACTGCCTGTGTAGGCCTACCGGGTGAATTCAAGTCCGGATCACCCTCCTTCAGGGCCCGGGCCAAGTAAGGGACCTTATTTGTTCTAAATCCGGCTATAGGTATATCACATGACAAAATTTGGTGAACATGTGTAAGAAACTCGTAATTGTCTGCAGGAAACCAATGGTTGACACGGTTTTTCTATACAAGTCGTGGCGACTTTGCACTATATGACCCCAAATACAGATATGTTCTTCTTAAACACAGAGTTGAACACTGACTGTACAAGACACTTGGTGTAATGTAATGAAACCAATTTGTGATGTATAGTGAAGATGACACATAGGTGTATCACCTGACCCAGTTTGCTGAATATAGGATGTACATTGTTTGTAAGGAACTCCCCCCCACCCCCCAAGTTGTCCGGAAACCAATTGTTGAAGCAGGGTTTCCAACATTCCAGTTATATGTAGCAACATTCCTGCATATGGAGTATATGTCTCTCAGTTGATCCGATAATCCAGAGCGTGTGGTTCCTATCATAATTTCCTTGATTGGGCGTTACTGCTAACACGAAGCTACTGAACCAAGAGTTCCTAGCTACACATAGTGAAGTTGATGTCATCACTTCGGCAGTTTAAGGTCGCTACCATGACTTGGTTAGCCGATACAGAGTATCTGTGTCACAAATGACCACGGATGTTTCATTTGTCATAATCACAACCAGATCCTTTCCTCATTCAAGACTTATCACAAGGTTTAAAACAAAAGTAACTAGAATGATGCCACATGTGGAGCAGAAACTGCTTAGCCTCCCGGGGCACATGAATTCACCCCCCCCCCAGTTTTTAGTGGGGTTCATGTTGCTAGATCTTCAGTTTTCTTTGTAATGTTTTGTAGATGGTTGTCCTTTTTCTATTGTCTGCTTCTGATTGAATCCTAGACATCTCGGTACTCGGTACTGGACAGTTCGGGACTTGGATGAGACAATTCGGTTCTGACCACAATTGTTTGGTACTAGCTAGTAGTTCTTTAATATATGACCCAAAAGCGGATGGATATGTGTTTTTGAGTTCCAGTGTAGATCAATCCCGGAGATCTTGTTTTTGTATTGATTTTTATTTTCATTATTTTGACCTTTGCTTCAGATTATCTGATATCCCCGATGTATGAAAGTTCGTCACCCCAACGATTCTTCAATAATTTCTATTATCATAAACATTTGATTATATTTTGTTTATGATGATTAAAAAAACACTCTAAATGTAAAAAAATTATAAAAAAATGTTTTTAAATTTAATCAAATTATTATTATTATTCAGTACAGAGTATCGAAATGTCGCATATGTTCAGTACCTAGATGTCCTGATACCCTTCTGATTACCCCTTTGGTATCTTCAAGGGGCAGCATTGCTTTGACTGACTGACCTCAAAATATATGTTTAAAAAAGGAACTTCATTGTAATATAAGCAATATTCATTTGGTGTGTAGATGAAAGTGATTTATGGCAGACCACCGCATAGTTTACCCATGTTTCAATTGGTATTACCTTAGGAGTTTAAAAAACTGCAAATGGAACTCATCTATTGAATGAATACAATTGCCTTTGTTTACAGGTGAATCCTATTGTTGGACATTTAAATTTCTTATTGTATATGACTGGAAGAGAGAAGTCAATTGCAATCACTCATTGATTAAAACTCCCCACAAAAAAAATTCAACTGTCAGGATTTTGAGCTTCTTTGGTGTAATAAAAAGTGTATTCCCAATACATAAATATAATGTTAAAAACATCAAATGAGTTATTTTTCAACTATATCCTGGCGAGAACAGGTTGCATTTCAACGATGACGTCTGCCTTGTACTAGACTAATACAATTAGTTGGATTCTTAGTGCTAGCTCACTGAAGCAACACTCCACTCCGACACACAAGCGTGATTGCGAACCAACCAGGTTTTGCTTTTACTCTTAGTGTGGCGTGCTTAGTGGAGAAGCAACCAATAACAACTTTATATTCTTTTGGCTTGACCCCCAACCATTACACAACTGATACAGTTTATGACTAGGGTAGCTTAGATCTACATATACCTGTGCAGTTAAGTGTTTATTATAACTTAGCTATGTCTTAGATTCCTGCATATGGAAAGATGTCTGATGCAGTACGAGGCGACAACGTTCATCAGACTTGTGGCAGGCCAATGGTTCTCCAATTTCCTCCACCAAGGAAACCAACATGAAATAACTGAAATATCCCTGAAAGTGGCATTCAACATCCATGACACTAATTCAAGTAAAATGCATTGAACAAATCTATCCATTGATAAAGTTATGCAAAGTTTTGGTTCAAATAACTCTAATGCTTAATTGTATATTTGATATAGAATCAATGACAATGACAAGACAACTTTGTTGAAAGCTGTTCATAGATCGATTAAAGTTTTACTAGACACAGCAATATTTCAAATGGTTTTCAAGTGCTAAGAAAGACAATAAACATGAGTCAAGTTTTTTTTTTTTTATTTCCCCCCAATGTTTATTGTCCATATCACTATTGTGGGGGTTGTGATGGCTTTCCTCGTCCAAAACCTCCTCTCTGAAATAATAAAAAGAATATATCATTATTCAATACTCTTAGCATCAATACAATCGAAAAGCTATATAATTTCCAACATTTGCATTTTATTTTGAAGACAATTTTTCCTGGATGCACTTTGCAGCCTGCTTCATGTGTCAAGTTTTTGCAATTGACAAATACCAATGGAGTAAGGGTTTAATAATGTTAGTTTTATTTGTTTGTTTGATGGTGTTAAACGGCACTTTCAACAATATTTCAGTTATGTCGTGGCGGCCAGTTTTATTGGTGGAAGAAAACGGAGGACCCAGAGAAAACCACCGACCTGTCGCAAATCACTGACAAACTTTATCACATAAACTTGATAAAGTTGTACGCCTCGCCCTGATCGAGATTTGCACGCACAACATCAGTGATGATAGGCACGGATTGCGTAGGCAATTGTAAATCCAACTACCATATGATCACTGCCACGACGGCCCCGTGGGTTTAATTAAGTTAATATGTAATTTTGTAATTTAGACGAGTGACAATAGTAAGAAAGGTGTAGTCGAAACAACAAAAGTCAGCATCTAGCCTGAAACATAATTTACTTTACCAGGGATGCAAATTAACTATTTTTTTCCCAGTAGCCAGCTGGGCTACTGACTTCTAATTTCTAGGGGCCCAGCTAAATTTTTAAGGGCCCAATTTTATTTTTCAGTCGATGAAAAAGAAAAATCTAAACATTCGGACATGAATGAATAATTATTCATTTTAAAAACTCATTTAATCAGGTAATACAAGCTTTTTAAATACTTGTAGCAGTATGAATTTTTATCTTCGTCTGTCTTCCTCTTTTGTGGAGGTTTTATGCCACTGATAAACTCCCACATTTTCTAAACAGGAATTAACTACCTACTTATAATTTAAACCCTAAAAGGTGAACGGGTACGCAAAAAAGGTTTCCAGAGATGTTGAATTAATTTGTGTGATAGATCCAGCAATAATTAAATTTAATCAGGTCTTGTCCTGATCTGACCT
>MJUT01003150.1:339168-367075 GCA_002080005.1 Gigantidas platifrons
CCAGTGTAGAAAAATATCCACGAAGCGTACCACTTTGCGTCCGTTTAGGCATAATGACGATTGTTTACATTTTGTTGCAAAAATGCATTTCACAACTTCCCCTATATACTATATATATACAATATTTTTTTTTTTTTTTTTTATTTAATCATTGAAATTCAAGCGACTGTGATCTATTTTGTTTATAGTTCACTGACCTCGTGATTGATGTTGTCAAAATATGTCTGACATGTGTTTTCGATCATCCCAAAGGAGTTCCAAATTTGATAAGGTTGAGGTTCTAAAGGAGCACCTGTGTGTATAATTTCGGTTTACTTCCACATTTAACCAATTTGTAGTATAACTATGCATTTTTTTGTTTGGTTTTTATTTTTGTTTTTTGTTTTGGCACTGGCTACGATTACCTGGGTTAGGTAATAATAACGAAAAATTAGGATTACCTGAGAGACTTAAGTGCCGGAATTCAATTCCGGTTAAGGAACCCATTTCACGGAAAAATATCGGGTAATCGTAATTGTATAAACAAATTGTTTTTAAAGTTACCTGGTCTTATTATTACTCGGAAGTTCTAGGGATTTCATTATTGGACATAAAGAATTGAAAGAATTATTATTATTATTATATCAATTTGTAAAATTGATAATACATTTTAAATCAATACATCAAAGAGATATGAAATATACTTCGTAAATATATTTACAAAGATGGAATTACATAAGAAATTATCAAGTTACTTTCCTTTGTTATAGCACTGTCTGCATAGCCAGTACGTGGATTTTGGTGGCACTTTGAGGCCAACACAATTAAGATGGTTCCACTCTAAACATCCATTGCAAACTATGATGGACATCAATTTTACAGACTGAACAGTTCCATTCACATCTTGGTAATGTTTAAGTTGGCTCTCAAATTCCTTAAATGACTTAAACTGTTATCCAACTTCAAAATTGAAGGACTGGACTCCCTCATTCGCGTCCATTTTAAGATTCCCAAATGAACTACATGTCTTGATAACATACACGGTGAGCACTTTTCAGCGCCTTTGGCCATATTTTTGCACAAACAAATATGGACAAATTAAATTCAGAATGAAAATTTATAATAAAATTGGTACCTATAAAAATAAATCAACAACACAATAAATAAGATTTAATATTTTATTTACATACAACTATTCCGGGTAATAATAAGACCAGGTAATCCTAACAAATAAAATTACGATTACCCGATTTTTTTCCGTGAAAAAGGTTCCTGAACCGGAATTGTATTCCGGTACTTAGTCTTTCAGGTAATCCTAATTTTTCGTTATTATTACCCAATCCAGATAAATCCGGGTAATCGTAGCCAGTGCCTTTTGTTTTTTTGATTATTTACAGTGTATTTCTGAATGGTGTGTGTTCAAAACTGTTGAGGACCATGAGGAGACGTTTTAATGTTTTTTTTCTTCATTTTGTTGTGACTTTTTTTTTACTATTTACTACATATTTTCTAAATATATCACAAGGACATTTAACCTACATTTTCTATAGTATTGTCAGTGCTTTTCAGTTCTAAGTCTGTTTTTTTTTATTTTAAAAATAAAAATGATTTACATTTTCTAACATAAGGACCCACTCCTTTAGACCCTCACTTAAAATAGACATAATGCCATTGGCCAGTCTAATCACATGACTTCACGGTTTCAATGGAAGATCAATATTGCAGACGACAAGGAAGGACATTAAAAAGGGGTAAGGGTACGTCTGAAGAGGGTTTTAAACTTAGACTTTTTTGGGAACTAGAAAAAATGGCAACATTTTAGTACATCAAGAAAGAATAAAGTGTCTTACCTGCTTAATTCGCATTTTGTCCGATGTAAGCTGCTCAAAAGATTTCTTGCGTCATCTTTGTTTGCAACCATATGCAAATTAGCGGAAGTGTAGTGTACATGCTTACACAAGAATGTTTTGTATGCAAAGATCGAAAACTAGTGCCGATCGAAAACGAAAGCAACGACCATATATCCACGTGTGACAATAAGTCGGTCAGTCATTGGATAATGTTTAGTTATTTTTTTTCATGTTTGAAAAGTAAACATTTTTTCTTTGCAATTATGTTCCTCATCTATTCTTGCTCACATGTGTAAAGTTCCACGGAAAAAAGATTGCTAATAATAACACACTGAACCATATTTGTTTACTTCCCTTTTTCCAAATGGCGTCCTATTACGTCACATAAGGCCAGTCAAAGGTCAATAAAACACATGTTTTTGTCATAGGCCAACTAAACTTAAAAAGTAAACCAGATTAAGAAAGTACAGTATTTTAGCTTTTTCGGTGTAATTGTTTTGTCTGAAAAATTTCAAAAGATGTTTTTTTTAAATAGTTTGAAATTGAAGCATTAAAAATTAATTCATAATGCAAATATTAATCTTGCTTACCCATAAAATAAAGTATTTAATCCAGTGAATTTGGTGTTTTTGCTTTTGTCAATACAATCTATAGACTGACTACATTCTGTCATACTTTTGTAAAACAATTAATGACTGATTTCATTATTTTTAATCACATTTAATATCACAGAATACATCAATCATCATATTTTCAAAGTATTTTAAAATATAATTTGCATGGCCTACATTCCAGAAAGGTCATGAACTGTGATGACAATTATGTCAACAAACCGGAAATATAAAAACGTTAAAAGGACATTAGTAAAAAGGTGCTTTTTAATTGCATGAAATTTGTTCAATTCAATCTTACTTGTTTTAATCGCATTTTATAATCTTCAAGTTTTAAAAAACTGCTTCGGCATCTATATACGTTATAAATATACAGAATTACGTCATTTGCCTCCTGCTGCGTGAGAATAGTAAATCAAAACAAATGACCGACTTTATTGCATGACCGAGCAGATGTCACGACACGATATATCCACGTGTGACCGTAAATCGGTCAGTTAAGACATTTCCTTGTAATTCTCATTCAAATTGGTATTTACAACAAAGATAAATGCCATGTTTACTTGGGCACTTAAGCCAAATAAAATACCAAAACATCGTTTAATTTGATGAAGAACTGTCGGCTCGCTGATCTTTTTTGTTTGCATATGTTTTGTAATAGCGCTCAAGTCACATTACCTGAAAGCGGTCAACCATAAATTAGTCGCGTGGAACACAAATAGGCCTAGGAGATTGTATTTTACAATATTTTTTAATTTGCTTTTTCGATGTTTCGCCATTTTTTCATTAAATTGTATTTGCTGTCACTTGTTTTCAGCAGATAATATCTCTGTTTTCACGTACAATTTTATCCATGTGATTCATAATAAATCATATATTTATTACCCACAAATTCCCGCTAAAAATCTGAAAATTGTCTATGGAATTACTTAATTTCAAAACAAAAACAAAGTAATTTCCGTTGCCTAATGGAGTTGTAAATATAGGTCAAGATGCGCAGTGGAATGTAAACAAACACAGGATATGCAAATTATCCACTACGGACTGTGTTTTTCTGGAAATATTTGACTTTGATTATTAAGTCAAAATGGTAATAGTAAAATGGCACCATTTTGGCACCAAAACCTATTGATATCTTTTCTTGTCTGTTTAAATCTCATTGTTGTCTTGATCAAAGTAAAAGTAAATTCATTATCTATTTCTGGACGCAGTTTGCAGGATAAATGACGTCATCGACATATGAACTCACGTGACAACGCATTCCAAAATGGTGACCGATTTCAACGGACGAGAGGTATATATAGTATATAGGGGAAGTTGTGAAATGCATTTCGTTACAGTCGCCACGGTGGAACTATTCCGCACTGAATGGAAAGATTTCTAATTTCGAGTCCCCCCTTATATTCATACAAGCGAAATTGAACAGTCAAATATTGCTTTCTAAATTTCTCAAATGATTTAATTAATCGATTAATATTCATATGAAGTGCTTACTGCTAAATTTATGACTTTACAGATGCTTTGAAATGGTATTTCTCATTCAGTGCGGAATAGTTCCACTATGGCGACTGTAACGAAGTCAGAGGCTGAATGTCAGTGAAAAAATGGCCCATATGTTTGTAAAATGCTCGGAATGAAGGTTCTTACAATACGGATGTATAAAAAAACATGTCCAGTGTAGAAAAATATCCACGAAGCGTATCACTTTGCGTCCGTTTAGGCCGCATTACGATTGTTTACATTTTGGCTCAAAAATGCATTTCACAACTTCCCCTATATACTATGTATATACTATATTTTTTCTACTCTTTTTTATATTTAAATCATTGAAATTCAAGCGACTGTGATGTAAGCAAACCTATACTGTATGATTGTATCGGTGTATGTAACGGTGTTTTCTTTCTAATCTCGTTGAAATAATTAGGATTCCAAAGAAAGTTTTGTCTGTATCTGGCAAAAATTTCTTCGGAATCCTATCTCAACGAGAAAGATACAGACAAAAATTTCTTCGGAATCCTAATCTCAACAAGATTATTTTCTTTCCACCTGTGTATTCTTTCCAGAGGACAAGTTACACTACATATGTAGTGTATAATTTCCGGAGGAATTATTGCACTAGGTTATTTTTTCCATGCTTAAATCCTAACTGGAAATTCTACACACCGGAATAAAAGTACGCTTACATATATGTCTTGACTCCAAACCTTTATAAATGATAAATGCTCGCCTTTGCTTTTCATCAGATGTTTGGGTTTTTTTTCAGAGCATTTTTTTTTATCATGATATCCAGTGTTGGTGAAACACCAACGACAGTACTAGTGTCGGACAAAACTGCAGTCAGTCAGAAATTACAACACAATTTTAACACTGGTTACACCGAACAGTCATTTTTTATTCCTGTTGAAAACAATAATAAACATTCTTTTGTTACTTATAAAGAATTTCAGTAACATCTTGAGCAATTTTGTATTGGACAGTTATTACTAAAATGTTGCCTAATGACCTTTTTTGTCAAATAAAATGAAGGAAAGATTTTGTCTTGTACCCAGCCAAAAATTGATATCCTAATAAATTGGTATTAAAATTAAGTCTAAGGTTTCCTATAAAATGTGATTAAGTTTGAAAGTATAATTACTTTCATTAAGCTAGACAAAGCACTCTCATAGAGTAGACACAGTGAGAAATGTTTCATCCCAACAATATACATTGTACATTCCTCTTCTGGTTTTTGGTCATTAAATTTTTTTTGTTAGACAGAAGCTTTCAAACTGTCTGACCGAAAGTCAGACAAAAGTTTTGAGTGCATTTTGTATTTTGCCCAATCTGGAATATTGCAAAAATTTGCATCTCCATTAACCAGAAAATGAAAGTATGTTTTCAAAAAAGTAATTTGATCAGTATTCATGGTATATGTATTAAAAAAAATTGTACATGTATGAATATTTCTTTAGCTATATGTAGGTCAAATTGTTGAGAAAACAAAAAATGACAAGAAAGTTTAAAACAGTGATGGTCATCAATTCCACCAATATCAACAAAACAAATAATCACCTCTGATCTTAACTGAACTCACTGAGCACTAAAAAACAGACCACGACATATGATGTTGGAAATATACATGTATGCGACGTCCTGGCTTGGGACAGGCACAAAAATGTGGCAGGGTTAAGCTATTTATGGATTAAAAGTATAAAGTTAATAAGTGATCATGGAAGGTAATCCAAAAACCTACAATACAATGTAGTAATGGTAGAAAATCTCACCAACCACAACAACATTAAATTTTGTGTCAACTAGAAAGGTACTTGTTAAGACAAACTAAAGTCACCACCCGGAAATCATCAATTTTGGTGATTTTCCTATTTTTATAGAACAGAACTCCTGAATGAAATCATCAACCATAGAGAAAATCAAACTTAATCTGTATTTGATGATCAAGAAATCTGCAAATCAAAAGAAAAAAAAAACAACACACTCTGAAAAAGGTCTAGGTCCTAGGTGTCTTGGAAAAAAAAGCTCAGCAATGTAGGTGGCTGGTAGTTAATCTGTTGTTAGAATCCCACACTTTCCCTCTTGATTACCAGATAACTAGCGAAAAGACAAAAAATAAAACTACGCCCACATATAGATTTGTACTTCCTCCAAAAGACAATCACTTTTTGAACATGTTGAACTTGTCCAAGACTGGTTACATAGTCCAAGATTGACTTTAATCAGTAAAACAAAGCGATTAAATTACTTAATTTTGTTTTAATACTAATATGTTGGAAATAACGTATATTAAAAATTCTATTTTCAGAGAGAAAGTTGTAAAAATGTTTCACCATGCTTATGATGGATACATAGAATATGCATACCCTTATGATGAACTTCGACCTTTAACCTGTGATGGACATGACACATGGGGAAGGTATGTATACTGTAAATGATCAGATATAATTTTGACCTCTGTATATGACAGACATTTATTTGTTATTGTGCAATATACTATGATAATTTGAAGTATTTATATTTGTATAGAACAAATTAAGATCTTTACAAATATCAAAGTTTCATAAACTGAATTTTCATGGTGAGGTGTACTTGATACAATATCATGCGATAAAGTTTGTCAGTGACTGTGGAGGGTCAGTGGTTTTCTCTCGGTACTGCAGTTCCCCCACCATAATATAGCTGAATTATTGTTGAAAGTGGCATTAAACACCATAACCCTTACCCAAAATAAAAGTTTGAAGACCATTATAAATTTACCTCACTTGAGGCCATCATATTAACTATTATACCACTGATGCAAAACTACAGTATAAGAAAACATCAAAACATAATATCTTTATTTGTCTTGAGTTTATTGATTGATTGGTAATTAATGCCAACTTAATCAGTATTTCAGCTACATGTATGACGTCTTTGTCTTATGTTGATTGTATTTAATCTGTTTTATTTATTTTCAGTTATTCTCTGACTCTCATTGATGCTTTAGATACATTAGCCATTATGGGGAACTACACAGAATTTCGACGAGTGGCAAAGCTAGTATCAAACATGATTAATTTTGACATTGACATTAATGCCTCTGTGTTTGAAACAAATATAAGAAGTAAGTAAAGTGCAGTCACTGCAGTATTGTTTTTGAAGGTACATGTACACTAGTTTTACCTGTTTAACTGGGATCTAATATTGCATATTCAATTATGAAAGAAAGCTAGCATGTTAAATTAAATGGTTTTCCAGTCTTTCAACTCTGAGCATAACTGATGACAGTTATTATAGGAGCATGTCATGCACACTTAAATTAGATACAATGTATCTACATTTTTATTTTTATAAAACAATGATGGTCAACAATTCTACCAATATAAAAAAACAAACACCTGTCACAACAAATCATTGAACATAAAAAAGACCATGACATATGAGGTTGGACATCCAGATCCTGTGTACACATTTAAAAAGGAAATATTTTTCTTGTAACCTACACAAGGTCAGAGGTTTTACTAATCAGTTGTATAAGATCATTGGGTGTATAAATGTGACAATAATCGTCTAATATGATTAAAATATACAACCAAATAATGATGGATTGTTAACTGTTCCTCCCTCCATTAAGTCTGGTAGTCAAGATATACATGTAGCTGAAAAAAATGCTGAAAGTGATAATAAACATTAATAACACACTCCTGTTCCCTATTCTTATTATGGGTGGTCTTGATCTCCAACTTATGGTAGTTAGATTTACAGTTTGTGCCCATCACCACTAAAGTTGCAAGTTTGAATCACGCTCATGGCAAGGTGTACTTGATACAACATTACATGATAAAGTTAGTCAGTGGTTTACTCAGGGTACTCCAGTTTCCACCACCTATAAAACTGACCGCCACAATATAGCTGAAATATTGTTAAAAGTGGCCTTAAACACCATAACCCTAACCCTAATCCTATCCTTATTACAAAAGCAACAAAATAAAAGATTTGGGAATTTTCAATATGATACAGGCATCAATTTTAAACAAGCTTCATTTGAACTGAATACTGTATGATATCTATTAATTGGAGTGTTTACAATGTTTACAAAGTCCTATTATTATATACTGTAAACCGGGAAATTTTCACGCCGTCTTTTTTTCGCGATTTACTGATGAAATCCACATTCGCACTGTTTTAAATTCGCGGTTCACAGACAACCTAAAGTGATAAAATGTATACGGTATTATTTAGACAAAAACATGCTGTGTCATATTTTCCTGACGGTTAAGTTTTCTTATATATTCACCTCACTTGAGTTTCGAATGTTAAAGAGGAACAATGCATAAATTTCTGATAAAAATGTCGGCGTCAAAATCAAGAAACTGAATAAATTTGAAATCGATCTGAGGTTAAGTGTCATAAATCCAATACACGCACGCTGGCTTGTAAAAACACTCATACAATTATTAGACAGAACTGACTTGATCAAAAGTGCATTCGAGGCCACCGGCATTGTTGTTAATCAGTAAACTCTTTGATCCGTGACAAGTAACAGGTGTGGATTAACAGTTGAAGTGTGACATGTGTACACAACACTTACTGCTTATTGCGCTAATTAAATGTCAATTGATGTTTTAATATTTTAACAAGCTTATAAATAATAAATATTGTATATTTTTATTTTGTATTTAATAGTTTATTTTATGGAAAACAAATATCCTACGTAGAACATCGCTTTGCATCCGATGTCTGCTTATAAATGGTCATGCTTTTTTCTCCTGATTTATCTATGAAAAATTGTAGGATTTGGCATTTCCTTGAAATATTCTATTCTGCTTACTAGTATTTTCCCTTTCTTGAAATATTCGCAACAGTTTTATTTTCACGCTTCCAATGTTACCGCGAAAATAGCGAAAATAAAACTGCCATGAAAATTACCCGGTTTACAGTAGCGTTGTTTGGGATGTTGTGCCATTTTGATTCCAACTCCTCCCTCTGATAGATCAACAGGGTCAAATCAGATTGTTTTTTAACATTGGTGTGATTTTAGAGTTATTGCCCTTTATTGAATTTAGACGAATGGAACTTGCATTACTGGTATTTAAGGTTTTTGTGTATTTCAGTGTCTGTAAACTTTCATTTTTTTGTATTTTATGACAACTCTCTGTGTAAATCACCAGTGATCATGCTAGTTTTATTATAAAGTGTGTTTAAGTTGTACTTTTTAAAAGTAGGAGATATATTATGTACTTAGCAGCAGTGGCACTAGTTTTCTCCGCTATCAGTAGTTGAATTTAGAACTTTAAATATTGAGTTAAGACTTGAGCTTTAACATTTCAGAATCTAACTATCTTAAATATCATAATTCACTGGTAGCAGAAGGAGAATCTACATGTGTATAATTTAAGACTCTTTCCAATACAAGAATGTTCTTAAAAGAAGAGTTTGAAGATACGAAAGGGGTAACGGGTACTAATCAGAATCTGTAAATTGAAGAACAACAGACATCTGTTAACTTTTCAATTACATATGTTCACACACTTTCTATATATGTAAACTTCTTTATAGTTTTAGGTGGACTTTTATCAGCTCATTTGCTTTACAACAAAGCTGGTATGGAATTAGAACCTGGCTGGCCATGTTCTGGACCTTTACTGAGATTGGCTGAAGATGTCGCTAGGAGAATTCTACCAGGTAGCTTTATCATATATGACTTCCATTATGACAACATAATTCTGATAAATTTTAAAGTAATATTACACCAGTTTTGGGTGAGGACAGTTTTCCCCTGAAAATTCATTTGGAATACGGTGGTACCTTTACTAAGCTATTCATGCATGTTTCAAGTCGAAATATGTTCCCAACAACTAGAAATCTGCAAATCCGTGTGCATGTTTTTCATCCTCGCCATTGTTGTGGAGACTAATTAACTTTCGGTTGTTTTGTTCCGATGATTGCCGATCATTATACCTCGTGAAGAAAATTTTGGTCCGATGATTGCTGATCAAGAAATGATAAACGGGTGTGTTCGATTTACGTTTCAATTATCTCCCTTTTTGAAATCTGGCTGTCAAAAGTAGACATTTATTTTATGTTGATATGTTTTATTGATATATTTTGTAATGATAAGGCTATTTGTAATATATTTGTAAGACTCAGATCCGTGTACGGCCTCAGATGCGTGTCCTTCCCTCAAATACGTATCCAATCATTACGTCATACTCAGATCTGTGTCCTCCCAAATCGATTTCCCCTCAGATCTGTGTCCTTCACTTTGACAGAAAAATGACGTCATAATAATTGACAGTTGATAACGTCATTTGAGGTTGGCATTTGGAAAGATGGCGGAACCGGACAGTATACCTGATGACGGCTATGTTTTAGCAGCAAAAAGAAGAAAAGGGATTAGTAAAGATCCAAATCCTGATTCGTTTTGGATCGATATGCCTTTCCTTATACAAATTGCTAAAGGAAAAGAAGAAAATCCAAACTGGGGTGCCAAGAAAATTTTGGACCTGATGACGGCTATGTTTTAGCAGCAAAAAGAAGAAAAGGGATTAGTAAAGATCCAAATCCTGATTCGTTTTGGATCGATATGCCTTTCCTTATACAAATTGCTAAAGCAAAAGAAGAAAATCCAAACTGGGGCGCCAAGAAAATTTTGGATGAGCTGCATGTCGCANATTATACCTCGTGAAGAAAATTTTGGTCCGATGATTGCTGATCAAGAAATGATAAACGGGTGTGTTCGATTTACGTTTCAATTATCTCCCTTTTTGAAATCTGGCTGTCAAAAGTAGACATTTATTTTATGTTGATATGTTTTATTGATATATTTTGTAATGATAAGGCTATTTGTAATATATTTATCGTATTTAAAGATTGACAGCCTACTTCAAATAAAATTTGTTAAGAAATTTGCAGAGTTAAAATAATAATCATACCATTGTCAAGGCAACGAATGTTTTATATAATGTTTAATATTTACATTTTCAACTTGTTCAAGTAACCATTGGCTATTAACAGTATGGCCTACTTAAATAAAGATAAAAAAAAAAGTATGGCCTACTTAGTATAACTTTTGAACCTGCTTCTATAGGAGTAGTACCCAATCTATTTGTTTTTGGGATAGCTTAAAATGGGACACTAAATTTGGTTAATTTTTGGCTTCACATTTAGATTAGCTTTAACCCCAGAATGCTTTAAAATATAAACTTTTTGTTAGCTGCTCACCACATCATCTTTTTCTGGGTTGATTTTTTACATTCAAACCTCAGTGCTACCTAGGTTATTTTTGATATTGGTATTTTACAGCCATTTTTGCATCTAATTTTGTGTGTGCAGTATTTATTTGAAGCCTTTACAATTGTTGATTTTTATGTTCTGTTATATCATGCCTTTTGTTGACTATATAAAGTATTGAAAACTTATTAGCCTTAATTCCTATTGTCATAAGCTCGAATCCCAGTGGAACAAACCTGGATATGTCTAAATATCATTTTGTATCCTTCGTCAACTAAATTCAATCACTTTCTGTAACAGGAGCATGTTTGGATATGTCTCGCTTGGTGTTTGCCAAGCAAAAGGCTCACAGACAGACAGACACAGGATCAAAAGTTATACTTTTTTATATTTCAAACATCAAAGTCATACTAAGTAGGCCATACTGTTAATAGCCAATGGTTACTTGAACGAGTTGAAAATGTAAACATTAAGCATTATATAAAACATTCGTCATCTTGACAATGGTATGGTTATTATTTTAATTCTGCAAATTTCTTAACAAATTTTATTTGCAGAAGTTT
Organism: Gigantidas platifrons; assembly: GCA_002080005.1. Taxonomy (NCBI): domain Eukaryota; kingdom Metazoa; phylum Mollusca; class Bivalvia; order Mytilida; family Modiolidae; genus Gigantidas; species Gigantidas platifrons. The sequence goes on from MJUT01003150.1 coordinate 350,878, forward strand.
GTCAATGTTTAAATAAGATAAATATATTACAAATAGCCTTATCATTACAAAATATATCAATAAAACATATCAACATAAAAATGAATGTCTATTTTTGACAGCCAGGTTTCCAAAAGGGAGATAATCTAAACACAAATCGAACACACCCGTTATACAATCTCCCCGAAAGAGTTCAAATCTTGGGTCACGCGCATATCATTTGCATTACTGTTGTGCATAACAGAATTATCTGCTGTCAAATATTTTGCGATTTGCTCATAAATTCTGCTTTTGAGTGGATTTTTAATGTTATGCAGTTAATTTTAGTTAAATTAAGTGGCATATTAAGTAAATATATTTAATCCAAAAATTCCACGATATTTGCCTTTCATATTACAGTACAGAAAGAGACATACCTGTACTTTAAAGGTCATATCAAACTATTTTTTTATTTAATTTGTGATCTCCTGTTTAGACCCTTTGGTTTATTTGCCCAAAGACTTTTATATTATTCAGAGGGTGAATGTACATCATAATTAGAAGGCATTTTATGCCACTTGATGGCAAGTTTTTACTAATAGCATAAGTTATTGTAAATCCTGTGAATAATGGATATTTCTCAACTCATGAAAGAAGCTAGACTTTACATAAAAAACAACTTCATCTTTCTAAACTATAGGTCAAATCTTTTTTACTGTAAAAAAAACTTTGCTTAATTATAGTCTATGGAATATTTGTTAATTTGTAGAGGTGTATACCTGGTACTTGTTATTAAGAACATATGGGATTTATATTAAAAATAAGTAATTTAAAGAATAAATTTCTTTAATATTTGATATAAATGTTGATAAATATAGTATAAAATTAACCAATATTTGAAGAAAAAAACACTAGCCAACATAATCAAAAGGGTCGGGTGTGGCATCATTTGACACCTGTTGTCTGTAAACCTATCACATTTCAAATCTTACAAAAAATGAAACCGAACTATCAGAAATTTCACTAGTTGACAGTCCTTAATGTTATTTGTAATTTTCATTCCATTTCAAAATTCAACATGGCTTACTTGAGTGAAAAATGCTTTACCATTAACTTAAATTCAATTATTTACACAGAAACTAAATGATGGACAATTCTTACCAGTGACAGTACATTGTAGTAGGAATATTTATTATATGAACCTCTACAGAGGTTATTTGTCCATCTCTCCCGGGAGGATAAAGTTTAATAAAGAATTTGTGATAAAAATATATTTAAAAAGTGTATTGAACCTAAACTGTATATGAATGATCATTAGTTGGTCTCTTTCAAAGTTGGCATTTTAGTTAGATTGGAGATCCAAGATGGCTGCCACCACATGACTTAGTTTTTAACATAGGGCATGATGGGAAAATGAATAAAAGTTTTGTCTTAGAAACTACAAACATGATTGAACCAAACTGTACATGAATGGCCATTAGATGGTTACTTACAAAGTTTATGATTTTTATACGCCCGTCTTGAGACGGGCCGTATTATGTGATTGGGTATGGCGGGCGGGCGTCCACACAGGTTTCCGCACAATAACTTTAGTTCTGTATATTGGATCTTGACCAAACTTGGCCACATGAAGAACCCTATTTATTTTGGGGTCATTAGGTCAAAGGTCACCATTACTATCAATAGAATTTCTGACAACAGGGTCGTTTCCACATGATAACTTTAGTTCTGTATATTGGATCTTGACCAAACTTGGCCACATGATTCCCCTGTGGAAGGGGAAGAACCCTATTTATTTTATTTTGGGGTCATTAGGTCAAGGTCACCATTACTATAATAGAATTTTGACAACAGGGTCGTTTCCGCATAACTTTAGTTCTGTATATTGGATCTTTACCAAACATGACCACATGATTTCCCTGTGGAAGGGGAAGGACCCTATTTATTTTGGGGTCATTAGGTCAAAGGTCAAGGTCACCGTTACTATAAATAGAATTTTTGACAACAGGATCGTTTCCGCACGATAACTTTAGTTCTGTATATTGGATCTTTACCAAACTTGGCCACATGATTCCCCTGTGGAAGGGGAAGAATCCTATTTATTTTGGGGTTATTAGGTCAAAGGTCAAAGTCACCATTACTATAAATAGAATTTTTGACAACAGGGTCGTTTCCAGATAACTTTAGTTCTGTATATTGGATCTTTACCAAACTTCACCACATGATTGCTCTGTGGAAGGGGAAGAATCCTATTTATTTTGGGGTCATTAGGTCAAAGGTCACCGTTACTGTAAATAGAATTTTTGACAACAGGATCATTTCCGCACGATAACTTTAGTTCTGTATATTGGATCTTGACCAAACTTGGCCACATGATTCCCCTGTGGAAGGGGAAGAACCCTATTTATTGTGGGGTCATTACCATTATACCGTTTGATAATTTATATAGACGGGCGTATTTTGTAATGTACACATTTCTTGTTTATATATGGATTGAAAGTCAAAGTTGTTGCCTCAGCAGAAAAGTGTTTAACACAGATCCATTTGGGAAAACATTTGCTCTGAAACTACTGAATCATAAAAAGAAATATGACTGTAATATTCTTTGGATGGTCTTGTACAAAGCATATGTTTTTGTATCTATTGGAAAATCCAAGATGATTATCACTTCAAGATAGTCCCTTCAAAAGTTGACATTTTTATCCCCCCGCGATAGCGGTGAGGGGATATAGTAATAACGGCCGTCTGTCTGTCCATGCGTCACACTTTCTTGTTTACGCGATAACTTGAGTAAACATGGATAGATTTGAATAATTTTTTGCATGTGGCTTGTAAATATCATTATCTTGGATGGGTTCTTACATGGAAATATTTGAAGCAAGGGTTTTGGGGTAAAATCTTAATTGTTGGTTGAAAAATCAACAATTTAGAGAATTGAGTCTTGTTTACACGACAACTTGAGTAAACATGGATAGATTTGAATAATATTTTGCAAGTAGCTTGTAATTATCATTAACTTGGATGGGTTCTAACATGGAAATATTTGAAGGTTTTGGGGGAAAATGTTAGTGTTTGGTTGAAAAATCACCAATTTTGAGAATTGTGTCTTGTTTATGTGATAACTTTAGTAAACATGGATAGATTTAAATAATCTTTGCATGTGGCTTGTAAGTATGTTATACATTAAGACTGCAAGGCTGCTTTCTATAAATATATAAAACTAAATATTATGCAAGTGCGGGGGGATACGTCGCGCATTCATGCGCTAGGCGGTTCTTTTATTTTGTATGGATCTGAAATCCAAGATGGCCACTAGCGATGTATACTTAACATAGGACCCTAAAGAATTTGTTGAAATTATCTCTCGAATATTGTTTAATTATTTGAAAGCAAACTAAGATGAAATTCTATTTGTATGGAACTGCACAGAGTTTGGTACATGTTTTTTTTGTTGATGAATAATCACAGGTCATATTCATCATATATTGAAGAATGTAGATAAATATCTAACGAAACGATACATATACTTTTGATCGTTCTCGGACCCGATTTGATGACAATAATTTGCAAAAAGGGTGCGCGGAATTTTCACCGCGCATTTTCGAAAGTTTTTGATAGGGTGAAATCCATAGCCCTATGGTCCACCAAAAAAGAAAAAAGAAAAAAAGGACCATAAAGGGCTACGGTTCCACAGCTAATTCATCATAGCACCATGTTGGATAATATATAAGAAAAAGAGATTCTTCTATGCAAAGCTAACACTTCCCAGTCTTTTCCTCATTCATGACTTATCACCGGGTTTGCAACTAGTAGATCGGGAACTGCTTACCCTTCTGGAGCACCCGAATTCACCGCCGGTTTTTAGTGGGATTCGTGTTCCTCGATCTTTAGTTTTATGTCTATGTTTTGTAGATCGTTTCAAACTTTGTACTTTTTCTTTTGGGCATTGTTTTGTCTGTCTTACTTCGATTTACGGATTCTGATTACCCATTTGGTATCTTAGATTTACGGTTTCTGATTACCCTTTGGTATCTTCAAACTATTCTTGCATCTAAATTATACATAAATAGTACTTATAATTAGATGATTCTTTACAAAGTTTTCATGTAGATTGATAATTTAAGGGAGGGGTTATGATGTATAATGCCATTTCAACAATATTTCAGTTATATCGTGGCGGTCAGTTTTATTGGAGGAGGAAACCGGAGGACCCGAAGAAACCACACACCTGCCGCAAGTCACTGACAAACTTTATCCCATAAGGTTGTATCGAGTACACCTTGCATGAGTGGGATTCAAACTGAACGTTAGTGGTGATTGGCACTGAGTGATTGCATAAGTAGTTATAAATCCAACTACCATACGATCACCATCACCATCACCATGGCCACTTGAAAATTTAAGATGGCCACATTATAGCACTTATTTTAACATGATACTCTATGGAGAAAATGTTTCAAGCATCTTCTCAGAAATTACTGAATCTATTAAAAGTATGAATAATACCCCCGGTAATCCTCTACAAGTTTTTGGTGATCAGAAATAAATCGTGGTCACAACTGTTACTTTAAATCAAATGGTACATCTCCCACCCCTAAACATGTTGACCATGATATAGCTTAAAGTAGCACAAAGCAAACTTTTGGCTTTCTAATCTTTTTACTACGTCTGAACATACCTGATGAAGGTTATTCCAGAATTGTGTCGTGTGCACTAAATTTGATATCAATTTATTTATAGATGAATAAAACCTGAAATCCTGTACATTATCAAAAGGGTATGGCTTAGACCCCAAAAACCTTATTGTTTCATGTTGTTTTTCCATGCCAGGGTCCTGTTTCCATGATCTGTTCTCCTTTTTATATGATCAAAAATTTGTTTAGTATAATAGCTGTCTGCATTGACCTCTTGATATCTATGGATGATGACTCTATTTCTAGCTGTGACTGGGGCCCGGGTGGCTCAACGAGTTAGGTAGTTGGATTACCTAACAACTCATACAAGCCTATCACCAATACAGCGTGGGTTCGCGCCGGCTTTGTAAATTACAAAAAAGGGTGCACTCGACTCACTGCCGCCAGTGATAAAGTTTACCAGTTGCCTGCCCATGGTCGGTGGTTCTCTCCTAGTACTCCGGCTTCTTCCACCACTAAAATTGGTCGCCATGATATAGCTGAAATATTGCTGAGTGGCATTAAAACACAATAAATCAAATCAATCAACCATCATCTGTTCTACTTTTTATATGACCCAAAATTTATTTAGTACAATAGCCGTCTGCTTCTGCATAGCCTAGGCCTCTTGATGTTTCTAGCAGTTAGTTTATGGATGATGACTCTTATTTCTAGCTGTGAAGGGAATATTTTCAAATTTTAACACAATGATCCTTGGCACAAAATAAATGTTGTAATTGATTGTAAGTGGAAGTTTTGGCTTTAACAGTTTTTTTAATTAGCCCAATGGTGCCAAATAGGCTTTCTGTATTGTAACCTGATAGTCCTCTCCCCCCCCTTTTTATAAGTCACTTGGGTCTATGCTAAGCAGCCCTGTGGGTCAAGGCATTCAAATCATCACTAGTATTCAGCATATAGCCATTGGCCATGTAATCTTACAAACACATGCTTGATAGAGAATCATATAAGGAACATTTGAGTAAAGTTTCCTTTCAAATGGTTGTGTCCTCAGGGGTGGTGTGATGGTTAATTTGCTCTCCTTGAATGTGGTAAGTACCGTTAGTGAGTTCGAGTTCCTTTCAGTTTAAGCCAAAGATTAATAGAATTGGTATTTGCTGCTTATCAGCTAAGCCAGGCAGCATTTAAGGAGTTAAAGCAAAGATTGGCAGCTCAGAATCTGGATAATGTGTCCGAGTGGAGCGACATGTCTACGACCGGACTGTTGTTTCAGTGAGCTAGCACTATAAAGATCCAACTAAGCATGTCGGTCTACTACAAAGCAGACAACATTGATTATCATCTCATTGAATGTAACTGGGCCACACCATGATATAGCTGAAAATTTGCTCACAACAATTGCTCATTTAAATTGTTTAGTGGTTCCATTGGATAATGGGAGTCTGTACATTTCACTTGATTATAAATGATTTTGTTTATAAATGTCCCCCATGGCACATTTCCATAGATACATACAGATCTTTAACATCGACTATATAACGACTAAAAACTAGAACTGTCCGCATAGCGGGACTAATACCCCCCGCTTCACTCTGACTGTGTCCAAGGTTATTGAAAACTAAGTCTACACGGAAAATATATTATTTTTCAAATTATAATATTTAATCACATTCAACAAAAATAAAAACGTCGTAGCATAAAAACTGTAAGAGGAGTTGCACGGACAAACCATGTACCCTTTCAGCCAAATTCACAAATAAAAAAAAATAACTAAGTTCAACAATCTATATTTTTTGGTAAAATTCATGAAAATCAAAATCCTTACAACATGCACATCTTTGATATGAGTACAAATGTTCTGCAATGTAAAAACTTCCTAACTTACAAACTGTAGGAGTTGCGCAGACAAACCATGTACCCTTTTTGCCATATTCACACAAAAATGGCTAAGTTCAATCATCTATATTTTTAGTAAAAATGCACAAAAATCAAAATCCTTACCACATGCACATCTTTGATATATGTACAAACAATCTACAATATAAAAACTACCTAGCGTAAAAACTGTAGGAGGAGTTGCGCGGACAAACCATGTACCCATTTAGCCAAATTCACCAAAAAATGACTAAGTTCAACAATCTATATTTTTGGTAAAAATGCACAAAAATCAAAATTCTTATGACATGCACATCTTTGATATATGTACAAATGATCTGCAAAATAAAAACTTCCTAGCTAAAAACTTGAGGAGGAGTTGCACGGACAAACCATGTACCCTTTTTGCCAAATTCTCCAAAAAATGACTAAGTTCAACAATCTATATTTTTGGTAAAAATGCACAAAAATCAAAATCCTTACCACATGCACATCTTTGATATATGTACAAATGATCTGCAAATTAAAAACTTCCTAGCAGAAAAACTGTAGGAGGAGTTGCACGGACAAACCATGTACCCTCTATGCGGACAGACGGACAGACAGACGGGGTGAAACCTATATACCCCCCAAACTTTGTTTGCGGGGGGTATAATAAATACCAACAATTCCTCTTTAATGGCAAAATATTTTTTGAAATACAATTGGTTAGGAAGAAAAGATATGGATATAAATGGACATGAGAGACTATCCTGCATTAACTTGGACACAAATTTATTCAAAGGAAAAGAACAGTTTTTATTGCTGTTCCGCATTTCACAGTAACAGTAGGGTCTTCAACAATGAGCAAATCTAACCCTAAAATGAGTGTGAAACGGTTCCCTAGCCTGCAAGTGGGTATGCATGGAGATCTGTCAGATGTCTTGTCACATGGCTAAAATCATCAGCAATTATTACCACTACTATGTACCAGCTACTAAATGACGTCATTAACTGACGTGAAATCACAGAACTTTTTCGTAATAAGCACCAAACTGTAAACTTTTCTATTGTTTCACCAGCTTTTTTTCTTATAGGATTAATGTTAAGTTTTATTAATTGTTATTTGGAAGAATTTCTCTAGTTACAATGTAGGCCATCCTTTAAAAAATACTTTGTTTATAGTTAACCCAAAAATAGTGATAAAAAGTTAGGACAGACACATAAAATTATGGTTGATAGCATTAGTGAAAACATACTTATTTTTTGTTGGCCTAATTTCTTAAAAACAAAGTAAAAAATTTCTTTGGAATTCCTAATAACAAAATTTGGGTAATCCTGGGAAATTTTTATGGGTTGAACGGTTACAAAAAACCAAAATTTTTTTTAGGGTGGCCTGAAATATGATTGGTTATCTCATTATTCAGTCAACTACAAAAAAAATTTATGTCACAATATACTAAATATATAATAATTTAATGTTCTGATATGTTCAATTCAAATAATTTTGCATTGGCTGCTGAACTGCCTTTAGAATTAGAGCAGCCTACATAGAGTTGACCTGCTGTGTTGAAGCACATAGACATCGGAAATATAATTCCCATGTCACCTGTTTCAAAGACCTTTATCAAGTGTCCTGAATTGTTCAAAAAATGTAACGTGTTTGTGTACATGTCAGACACAATGACGTTGTCTGCTCCTGTTGCTACGATACGTAATGGTTTAAATACGCCTCTTTTGGTATTAGTGTCGGAGGAACCTGTATACAGATGTAGAAGTTCACCATCCTGTGATAAGACCACCACTCTACCAATACTATCATTGGATAACCTGTCAACTACAAAAATATTACCATTCCTGGTACTAGTTATGTAAAGAGGATATGAAAATAATGGTTTGCCGTTCTTGTCAAGATCCATTATGATCTCATTAACACCTTCTTTATCCATCATAATTACGACCCGCCTTCCTTTGACGGGGAATGCTGGTCCTTTGCTCCAACCTCCTACCAACATTTTTCCGTCACTTGTTATATGTAGAGATATTGGTTGTAACGGGTGAATGCTATATTTAGAATCTTCGGGTGTTCCAGATGCATTAATCTGTTTCAGTTTTGTTCCATTAGTAACGAGGATAACGTTATTAGTCGGAGAAACTGCCATACCAAATATGTCAAGATTTACACTCGTGATCACCTTCAGGCGATTTCCGTCAGTTTTAACATGTTGTACCACCCCTTGTGTATTGCAAGCTATCCACAATGTATCATCATGCATTATTGACAGATAGTGAACCTGTTGAACGTCAGTGACAAATTGCTTGGCAAATTTCACATCTGTTTTATTGGAAACATCTCTAAATGATCCTATGTTGTATATTGTAACCTCCCCTGGAAGAAACTTTGGCATGGTTTCAAAAGTCGCAAGATCCAACGGTATAAATGTTTCATTCATAGCTTTTTCCAACTTTTCATCCTTTTTAAAAAATTGAGCTACGTCTCCAGAATTTTTCATATCTTCAACACGAGCATTACATTCTTTCAACTGTTTCTTCATTATTATTATTCTATTTTGTTCTTTTTGTATGGGATCGTCTAATGTTTGCCACTTTTGATCAACTTCTTTCAGGAGATTTTCAGTTAATTCATCGATTGCTTTTTTCAATACCATTTTATGGTCGTTGATAGCCGCATGTAATTCTTTACGGTTTGAACTTTCGGCTTCTTGTTTTTCATCGATTAACATTTCACCTTTGTCGAGTTCATTTATAACCGATTGCATTCGTTTTTGTCCTTTTTTGAGGTTTTCTTCTTTTATTTCATAGCCTGTACGAATTTCCACTAATTCATGCCCATTGTGGATCTTTGACACACAGACAGGACAGACTACATTGTCGCACGTTTTACAAAATAAGCAACCGTATTGTCCACTGTGCTCCTCACATTTTATTCTACTGAAATCCAACTCTGTAGAATGTTCTCCGATCTCCCTGGTATTCAGTACTTTGTGATCTCTAGCGTTTCTTATATTAGGGTGTATTTTTTCTTTACATCTGTCACACATAAGTAAATCACATTCATAGCATTTCCAGTTTATTTTTTTTTCGGTTTCACATAACTTACAAGAAACAGGAGCTTGTAACTTTGACGCCATGTTGTGTGTGTAGATGTCTATATTTACTTCTCTATCAAGGTTGAAGGACGAGGTTTTAATCTAGGACATTGAACTGATTTGATATCCTATCATATACTAGATCTTTTTAACAAATTATAATTTTGTAAAGTGTTTCATTTAATAATACTTTACACAATACACCCATCTTAAATTTTCAACGGAGGTGTCTGGTGATCGTAGTAAATATAAGTTTCGTTTTTGGTTTGAAAGTGAAAGTTAAAGATTTGACTAAGGACCAAATTTACGTTCTTGATTTGAATAAAGATTTGACTAAGGACCAAATTTACGTTCTTGGTTTGAATAGGACCAAAATTTCGTTCTTGATTTAAACACCAGAGAATGCAAATGTTCGTTTTAATCCTTTTCAAACCTTTAGGAAGGGCCGTCTTGTGATGAAATATATCAGATTAACGTATAATTAAACTGAAAATAATAGATGAAGGATACGATACATTTTTTTTCGTAGTTTTGGAAAAAGGTTATACCGACGTATGTGCAATGACATGCAAAAATGGTATCTCCAGCGTTATATTAGAGACATATAAAACAATTTATTAAATAAGTCTCAGGTGCCACTAAGTAGAGTCAACTAATCAGCAGCGTGGATAACGATTTAGGCAAGACGACCATCTCGCCGTTCAAGTGGTAACACTACCAAAACGACCCCGTTTTTTTTGTGTTTTTTTTTACCGAAATGGCCCTCATTTTTTCGAAATAAAAAATTAATTTACCAGAACGCCCCTAATTTTTATCCAAAACGGCACGTTTTTGTTTTTGTTTTTGTTTTTTCACTCCAAAAGTCTTTACTTGACGGGTTACGTGTTACTACTAGCTCGTTTGGATCTAGCATATCTTTCACAATGCCCTCATAGACAGGCCTAATAATTACAGTGTACTTTTAAATAAAGCACGCTGTACACGAGTTATTGACCCATTTATGTATAACCTTCTTACCTTTGAAAAATAAACAAATAAAAAGTACGGATTTTTCGCAGTCGTTTGAGTTCATGTTAATCAATAAGCATCACTGATATGCATTTTGAATTTACTGAGTTATTAATGAAAACCCTGTGACACTTTGTGCCTTAGAAATGAGGAGCCGCCGAACCGTACCACTTTCAAGGTCTTTTCTTTTTTGTGACCATCAACATTTTGAAATTGTATCTACATTGTATTTTCAAATAATCAGTTGTTACGTGTCCGTCTTAAATTTGTTTACGATGCCATAACATCTTTAATTATTCATTAGTTATTATTATTATTGAATAATTACAAAACTTGGAGACCCCGTACATGGCGAAGTGTACACGATAAAACATTATGTGATAAAGTTTGTCAGTGACTTGCGGCAGGTCGGTGGTTTTCTCTTGGTATTCCGGTTTCCTCCACCAATAAAACTGACCGCCACGATATAACTTGGGGATTTTTTGTTCGAATTTAAGTTGTTCTTGGTAACCTCTTTAAAGTTCTCAATTCATAAAACTAAAGTTTTGGCTCCGATTTTATAATAATGTTTGGTCATGTTGGTGAATATAGAATTATGCAAACTGATATCAGAGACGTACATCGCAGCTGAAATACAGTCAACGTCAGCTGATTTACTCAAAATTAGTCGGAATTTAAAAAAATATATATACATGTACATGTACATGTATATATCGAAAGATCAACTGTTGTCGCTACATTTGCTAACAATTGTGACAATTTACAACAAAAGTATACAATTTACCTCACTCTCACTTTGTCGATGAATTATTACATTGTCAACCTGACTCGTTACTAATAGCATTATAGTTGAAGATTTTTAAACAATTTTAAGGGTGGCATTGTAAGTACAGCAACACTGACAGCGTTCATATGGGCTCGTGGCACTGGATTTCCACACACTTTTTTAACTTTCTGTTTACATATTTATTCCCAATAAAATTTCTTTATTATTTCATCTCATTTTTCTTTATTTATCTTGTCGTCGTGTCTATAGTCATGGAATCTCATGTTAACAGCAACTTTATACACCTGTCGACCCTATATAGTCTTTCCTATTGTCAGAGTATAAAAGGTCGACACGTGCAAGTTGCTGTTAACGAGTGTTTAGGAATATGAAAAATTAAATACATTGGCGATCACCCTATTTACTGCAAATAATGAATTATGATACGACTAAAAAGTATAATAGTGCTGGACGACCTGTATATCATCATTGACTACAATAAGTATTATATATACCATGGATCTTACGAATTAATTTATTTAAACCAACGAATCAGAAGGATGAGTTGGTTTAAATAAGTTCATGAGTAAGATCCATGGTATATATGGTTTGTAACAGATATTACATGATTGACAAAAGGGTGTTCTCTTCGACGTCCAGTTAACCATGGAATAACATGTAGATCTTTATATTAGACCATGACTTAAGCTCCTCCCACTTCCATAGAAACTTAACTATTATTCTGATGTGATGTCAAAATCATGGAATAACATCAAGATCTTCATGTTAGACCATTGTTTGTAAAAGTTCACTATTTTTCAGTTGATTACTGCATAAAAACATCAAAGGAAAAATGCGTATTTATGTTACAAAACATTGTTAATTTACAACACTACAATAAAACATTGTTGATTTACAACACTACAATAAAACATTGTTAATTTACAATACTACAATAAAACATTGTTAATTTACAACACTACAATAAAACATTGTTAATTTACAACACTACAATAAAACATTGTTAATTTACAACACTACAACAAAACATTGTTAATTTACGACACTACAATAAAACATTGTTAATTTACAACACTACAAAAAAAAACATTGTTAATTTACAACACTACAATAAAACATTGTTAATTTACAACATTACAATAAAACATTGTTAATTTACAACACTACAATAAAACATTGTTAATTTAACACTACAATAAAACATTGTTAATTTACAACACTACAATAAAACATTGTTAATTTACAACACTACAATAAAACATTGTTAATTTACAACACTACAATAAAACATTGTTAATTTACAACACTACAATAAAACATTGTTAATTTGGATGACTCCCACATTAAATAGGTTAAACTCCAATATTGAATCAAATTTGATGTCTTACAACACCTTGTTTTTTCAACTTATCTATCTCACTGCTTTCATGAAAGGACACAATAAACACAGAAATCAATGCTAGTGTCGCCTTATTGGCCTTATTATTCTGAAATGGAGTGCAAGGAAAACAAGATGTTGCATGCTACGTCGTGCTAAGAATACACCCACTCGTTCATTTGTAAGTCGCACGGTAAACAGGAAGTAGATGTGCGGTAAACCTGGAAAGGGGAGACATGGTACAAGTCACCATGCCAAAGCCATATATATCAAATATAAAATCATTTCTTCCAGTAGAAGCTGAGATATCTGTTACGAAAGTGTGAACGGACAGACGGACAAGGTGATTGCAATATAGCCCCCTCTCTACGATTGGGGGTATACTTACAGAAGGGTTATGGCAACATGTGTAAGAAAGGTCTATGACAATGACAAAACATATTATACACCTTGGCCAGAGGCCCCCTGGATATTGAGTCCCTAGACTTCAGCCTGCCAAGCCTATTGGGAAATCCGGCACCGAGTAGAAGACATCACAACATGCAACTGTCTTCTATCAGTTGTCTCCCATCAATGAACAACCGAATCTTCGTAAAACTTTATTTGTTTGAATGAAGACTTAGATATCTGTTACTAATTGAGTGTGCAGGCACGTTTCTATAATAACCTTCTTAAGGTACGCTCATCGTCGGAAGATTGGAAAGCCAAATAATGTAAGTCTTCGGAGCAAGTAGACCATACCCTTGAGATGGTCCAGCACAGAGGAGTCAGATACATTTGTAACAAACATGGGAATAGATCCAGTGTAGACACCATGCTAGACACACTAAAATGGACAACCCTACAACGCAGAAGGAAGGAAGCAAGACTAAACATACTCTACAAAATACAAAACAAAAAAGTAGCATTTAGTACAGAGAACAGACTAATACTAAACAAGTCGATTTACCAGGAACATGCACAACCTCTCGTTCCAAATACCAAATTCCAACAGTGACTACAGAAAGTTCTCATTATTCCCGCACACCATCAGGGATTGGAACTCACTTCAACTAGACATTGTATCCACCGTATCACTTGTCACTTTCAAGGCGAAAGTGGCTGCCATGAAAGACTAGATGCAAACAAGTGTAAATAGTTTTTAACTGTATATACTACTGCCAGCTGGAACTGCGCATGCTTTCGACATGGCATAACAATCAACAAGTTGATGGTGGCCATTATGAGACAGAACCTTATGAGGCAGAAAGGGCTTAAACATGATAATAAAAATTGGCTAAAGTTACACGTGCCAGAGGGAGGAGAATCTTAGTTTTTATAATAATAACATTATTTAGGTACGGTAAATTTCAGTAATAAATGTATCTATATATAATATATGATGTCAGACTAGTACTGAAACACTGATCATGACTACTGGGCCAATGACAACACCCAGGATTACCGCTAATAAGTCAATTAGCAGAGGTATCGACCCAGTAACATAACTAACTTCAGTCATTGTGATTGAAACATAAATACATGTAGATATACTGATATATGTATGTTACTTTATATTTAATTATTCTGTGTTCTCTTTACAGCCTTTGACACACAGACTGGAATGCCATATGGTACAGTTAATCTGAAACATGGTGTTCCTAAAGGAGAGACAACTGTCACATGTACTGCAGGTGTAGGAACATTTCTGATAGAGTTTGGCACATTGAGTCGATTGACAGGAGATCCAGTTTTTGAAAAAGTAGCAATGAGAGCTCTGAGATCTCTGTGGAATACAAGATCTAAAATTGGCTTGGTAATTGTTACAGCAGCCCCCCTCTTATAAGGCCATTCCTTCTGCAATAAAAGTGTGGTAATAAGAAGAGTGGCCTCCCTTGAGAGGGACAATATACATTTTTTTTCTATCTTAGTTCATATGAAATCTGGTCAGATAAGAGGGATGGCCTTTAGTGAGAGGGGCCTTAAAAGAGGGGAACTACTATATTATTTATCTTCTTATTTACTAGTTTTTTTTTATTTTTTGTACCTTCTTTGAAATTGCATTGGTTAACTTGATAGCTCAAGGAATGTTTTTCGAATATCGGTCTTTCTTTCAGATATTATACTTTTATACACATCAAACCCAAGCTATAAAATGTTGTGTTTGTGTGATGATTGGAAATTAGAACAGACCTCCATAAGACTTCAGTTTGTCTCTGTAAACATGTCCTAAGTATATTGTTGATTGTTAAGTTAGAATTATAGATGTTATCTGTGGAAAGTAGAAATCTGTTGACTGTGGTATTTCTTATTATTGTATAGGTTGGAAACCATGTGGATGTGAAGACAGGGAAGTGGACAGCTGTGGACTTTGGTATAGGTGGAGGAGTGGATTCATACTTTGAATACCTGGTTAAAGGAGGCATAATGTTTAACATTCCAGAACTAATAGACATGTTCCATGGTTGGTATACCATAAACTTGTTTATTCTGACCGTATCATGTTTTTTTCTGTTTATATCCCTCCAATTTCTGGAGCACCACCCAAGGAGTAGACTGAAGCAACTGTTGAATACTCTAGCAACTGTATGCATGTGCAGGATTAATTTGAGAATATCGAATAACAACCCAACTGTTTGTTAATTGAATTCTAGTGATATGTAGTATGAATCAGCTTAGATAACAGTAATCTGTCTATTCTATAATAAACCCTCCATCTCTTCGTGTCTTGGAATAATCTATTCAGAGCATGTCCTCCATCATTGAGTTATAATCATAATGCCAACCAGTTTTCTTTTGTCTCCAACAAATCACCACTTACATAGTCACAGGAGGCCATCGTGGCTGTAATCGTATGGTAGTTAAACACCAACAAACAAACAAACAAACAAACAAACATACATAGTCACATATAAAAGTTCCAACTGCAAAATTTTCTCCATAGTGAAGAAAACGATATCATTTCATGAAACATTTACAATGTACAGAGTAATATATTTTTAAGTTTTACAATATGGAAACAAAGCAGTGTTTCTGTCTTTAGATGCACTCTGTTTGTCAGACAGTATCATGCTGTGCCTGATGTAGACTTCGCCACTAACGTAGTGAGTTCAAATCCCACTCAGACGAGGCCAACTCGATACAACATTATGTGATAAAGTTTGTCAGCGACTTGTGGCAGATCAGTGGTTTTCTCTGGGTACTCCGGTTTCCTCCACCAATAAAACTGACTGCCACGATATAACTGAAATAATATTGAAAGTGGTGTTAAACACCATAAGCATGATGTAGCCCTTTATTTTCCATAGGATTTTGATTGATTTAGGCCATTGATGTTTGTTTCATTTTATTTGTGTTATATTGTAAGGCCTTTTGCAAACATACTAGTCAAACCTGCTTTAGTGACCACCTCTATTAAGTTACAGTCAAACCTGCTTTAGTGACCACCTCTATTAAGTTACAGTCAAACCTGCTTTAGTGACCACCTCTATTA
>MJUT01003150.1:427977-438491 GCA_002080005.1 Gigantidas platifrons
TACTCGATACTCCAAAGTCATTCAAACAGAACACTTTACGAGTAAGAGTTTCGTACTCGATACTCCAAAGTCATTCAAACAGAACACTTACTGTATTGGATACAGTTTTCTGATGCCTGTTTTTCGAGTGCGAGTGCGAGTACAAAAATCGTACTCAAAAGTTTTATATGACCGCTAGACTAGAACGTAAATGTTTACTATGAGAATGGTTCATGTTTTGGTCGGGTATATTGTCGTCCATTAAGCTGTTATATTCAATTATTGATATAAATCATTGTTAAAATCATAATGATAACATGAATCGTCTAAAGATGCAAATAGAGCTATACCAATATGCAAGTAATGATACAAAACATGGGTAAACGGGAATCGTATATAATATAAAAAGTTGGAAGATACGAAAGGGGGAATCAGGAGCCGTAAATCGAAGAAGGACAGACAATACAATGGCCGAAGGGACAAACAACAATTTGCAAAACATTAAACAGAAACTAAAGATCGAGCATCACGAATCCCATTCAAAACCGGAAGTGGATTCAGGTGCTCCGGAAGGATGGCAATTCCTGCTCCACATGTGATATCCTGATCCGTGGTCCTCTTCATGGGGAGAACATTAGCTTTAATAATATTTTTTATGAACTGTAAAGTTCAATAATAAATATAGCTAATAAACCATGTCAGTATCGGAACATTGACTACTGGGTAGATGATACCCTCGAGGAATAATAGCCCATCAGCAGAGGTATCGGCCCAGTGATTGTAATATAAACGTTTACTTGTTTGCTGTTAGGTCAGAGCGAGAAAATTAATTAATGTTAATTAATTTCTTAACATGATATTTTAGGCTTTGTAACATATTTGTAATGTTGATATAAATTTTTTAATTTTCTGTTTGTTTACAAAATACAGGATGTAGATTAAAGACTGACAAAGAAAATGACATTAAAAAGACTTCACAAAGCAATAGAACAACATGATACAAAAGAAGTTAAACAAATTCTTCAAGAATTTGTCGACGTCAATTGTATATACTGTCAAGAAACTGCACTGACAAAAGCAATTCGGCTTCGTGAACAAGACATTATCAACGCCATTCTAGAACACCAATACTGTAATGTACATGCCGGAAACCAATTTGATCGTACACCTTTATACTATGCAGCATTAGATGGAAACACTAACCTTACTAAAATACTTCTGGAAAAAGGAAGTGACGTAAACCAAGCTGATATTGGGGGTGTCACTCCACTTGGAGCGACAGCATGGTACGACAATTGGGAGACAGCAGACGTTTTGATCAAATGGGGTGCTTTGCTGGATTACACAAGTTACAAAGGTGAAACACCACTGTACAGAGCTTGTTCGTCGTTGTCTTTATGTGTTGTTGAAATTCTTATCAATAACGGAAGTGACGTCAATTGTAAAACAATAGAAAGTAAAACGCCACTGATAGCTGCAGTTTTAGCAAACGACAATGGTAATGCTATTTATAAGTCAAAGCGAATTAAAATCATGACACTGCTGTTGGACAATGGGGCTGATCCAAACATACAAGATAATAGATTTTGTTCGGCTCTTCACTATGTCGTTGAGGTAAATGATATTCATGCTGCCTGTCTTCTAATGGAGTATGAGTGTAACATGTATCTACCAAATAACGATAACTCGTCCCCGTTTGACATAGCAGTATCTTGTGGGAAACAACATTTTTATTTAGCTATTATGTTTTTCGTTAATGGGTTTCATCTACCAGCTGTCGACTCGAGAACAATAAGAAGTGTCTTGTTCCAGAACAAGTATAACGACACTGATGAAACCATTCGGAAACTGCTACTGTCTATAATATTAGAAGAGGTAGAAGACTACACTAAACTTGTCTCATTATGCGAAGATGTTATTCAGAAAGAAGAAAATTTGACAAATCTAAGCCCTTCATGCCTTCAGTTAGTACAGCAGCACCGAAGACGTTTCAATTGTCCTGTATCTTTAGAACAGAGGTGTCGAACAATCATTCGGGCTCATTTAGGAATACCATATTTGAATAACTTAAAACATTTGAATCTTCCAACTGATTTGAAGACATTTTTATCATTCGGTATAGATGTACGTGTCTCTTCAAAAGACACATATAACCTATACTTAGCAATAGAGAGCAATTCTAATTCAGAGGTACAACAATATTTAGAAAGGAATAGTCTCAAAGACGTTATACATGAAGAACAAACACCCCTGATGAGAGCCTCTTTTGTCAATAATATCAGTGCTGTTGAATATTTATTGCATATTAAGGCAGACTGCGACTATCAAAATCACCATGGTGATACTATGCTTCACATAGCAGCAAGACAGGGCCATGCTGATATTGTGCGATTGGTATTGAGGTGTGATATTTGCAAATGCAAACGAAATACCTCCGGAAATTTGCCATTTCAAGAAGCGCTAATTCATGGGAATATCGATTGTGCGTTGCTTTTGCTTAAGTATTGCTCAAACACGGACATAAACACTCTAGACCAAAATGGCATATCACCACTCCATTATGCTGTTGGGAACGGAAGTGTTGAATTGACCTCTCGTCTGCTGCAGAAGGGCGCATGTGTAAATCTATCGGACATATACGGGAACACTGCATTACATGTAGCAGGAACGAAAGGTGCAATCTATCTCCGTGAAAACATTGAACTGCCTGCTCTTTTTGATTCTAAAATCTCGTCTGTTACGACAACTATATCTGTTATGTGCGACACTAGCGAAATTAGTAAAAAGTGTGGCAACTTTTTTAACAATAACAAAAATATCATTAAGCTACTTTTGGAAGCTGGGTGTGACGTGAACATTTTGAACAATAACTCAAAGAAGGCACTAGATCTTGCAAAGGAATTTGGGTTTCATGATTTAGTTCTATTGTAAATACTACTGTCTTTGCGCTACATTTATCGTTTTCATTTTCAATTTAATTGGTAATAGGTTCTTATTTGCAGAATGTACATAATAAATATATTTGGTTTATAGAAAAGCTTATCAAATCATACTTGTTTATTTAAAAAAACCAATTTATTTATATGCAATGTTATTCCTAATATTGTGCTGTGGTTTTGTTTTGTTCGTCTTGTGTGTCTTTTGTTTCTCTGGATTGTCCATGTGTGAGTGCCCCTTCGGTATTCTCTAACGTTTATGTAGTAAATACATTATACACGTGTACACGTACACAAAACTAAAAACAAGAACATATATTTTTTTCCAAAGTTTTCGTTATGAAATTACTAAATTTACGCTTTGAGATCATTGTTATGTGACTATTTCCTTTGAACTTATAGGAAATTAAAACATATCGTTCAACAAATTTAACACTGCATCAATATACATGTAGTATACTTCCATCACATTGTGACTGCAACATATACATTTGTTCTTGATGTTATCTGATTTTGTGAAACCATGTTATATTGCAAAAATAAGGTAAAGACGTCATCAATAAGAATCGCCAATAACCAACAGCAACAACACGAACCACTCTCTTGCAAGCTTCATGTTAGAAATTACCATTATCGCACGAGGAAAGAAGAATATTAATCGTTCCAAACAATTGATTTAAATCCAAGCATTCAATGAATATCACATCGATCAAGAGAATAGTACCCTTTCTAAGCACATGGTCCTGGTAATTATAAAAAGCGTAGAGTCTACGAATATCACATGAATCAGGGAATATCACAGCGATCAAGAGAATGTCTAAATAGTGATAGTATTAGAAACCGTCTACGAATATCACATGAATCAGGAAATATCACAGCGATCAAGAAAATATTACCCTTTCCAAGCACCTGGTTTAATCCTAGCAATCATAGAAACCATCTTAAATACAATGCATGGCAGAGAGAGAAAACAACAGGGAAGCACACTGGAAAAGAACATATAAATACAGGCTCATATCTCGAAACAATTTTCTGAACAGTGGGTCCAAAAATATATAACTTTCTAAAAACTCTCAAATGTGTTTCCAACATGGTCTTTTTGTCCTTTTCTTTTGACCATTATATCTTGTGTCATGGTATTATGACTTCTGACTACCCCTTTGGTATCTTCTGTCATGGTATTATGACTTCTGACTACCCCTTTGGTATCTTCAAACGTTCCAGTTATATCTAGGCGGTCAATTGTATGGATGGTTTCCATCAATCTCATTTCTTTTTAATGCTATAAAATTTCATTTATTTAAAGTATTTTGTTTTGTGTCTACATTGTCCATATGATCAACGCTAATGTGGGACTTTGTTATTGTCTATTATGGTGCCGTTGTTATGACAATTAACGTTCAGTCAAAAAAGAACGTAGAATACAAAAGCCGTAAATCAAAGGATAGACAACACAGCGGCCAAAAAATAAAGGATAAACGGACAAACAACGAGCTACAAAACATTACACAGAATAGGATCGAGTAACACGAACCCCACTAAAAACAGGGGATAAACTCAGGTGCTCCGGAAGGGTAGACAGTTTCTGCTCCACATGTTTAAACTTTCTTTTTAATAAAGTCGTTATAACTTGCCATTTGCTCTTATTTCTTAAAAACACAAAGCCATCGCACCAGGTTCCTGCAGCGGTCAATTGTCCGATTGGAGAAACTTGTGTTACTAGTATGTCGATTTGTGAAGTCAAATTCAGAAAGTCTTATTTAGAAGTCAGAACATTAAACAACATACAATACAAGATCTGAAGACCTTTTATAACTGACATTACACAATTAACAATGAAGTTCAGTTGTTGTGTTAAGTTTTCTTTAATCAACATATTTTCGAATTTTAGTCGTCAGAGGATTGATATCATTAATATGTGAAAAGCCATAATTAACCGTTGATTTGAAAGTTTTCTCTCAGATGAAATGATGTGGTTAATTTGGCCTTAGTAACTTCTACAATTATACATATTCTGAGAGATGTTTTATGATTGTAAAAGTCGTTCCCAAACAGTTAATTGCTAAAACTCATTTTAACTTCTTATGGTTATATTGTACAGTGTTTATGGCATTTTATCAACCATAGAATTGATTCATTTCAAGCTTCATTGTACAAACACAAGTGTCCAGGAAATAGGCCAGTTATCTCCTCTTTGACTAACATTTGTTATTGCTTCAGGGAGAAATAGCTTTTCTTCAATAATTTTCTATCGACTCCTTTATTGATTTCCACTAAACAACCCTACGTCTACCACGAAAAAATGTTTTACTATGTTACTGTGGTGATTCTTCATAGCATGGTGAATAAATGTTAGAGAATATAAAAGATGCAATCAAAAATGGACAATCCAGAGAAACTGGTACACAAGACGAAGACAAACAAAACAACTAGAAGCTCCCAGGAACCTGTATAGCTCACCTGGCTATGATAACAACATCGGTCAATAAAACTTTCAAACCAAACATTGTCATGATTGTGGGACTATATTGGTTAGTATGGTCTACCAATGGACTATTGTGACCAAGATTGGCTCCAATTAACTGAACAGTTTCTGAAAAGAAGATTGACAAAGTATTTCCCATAGGCTCCTATGTTAAACCCTAGTGCCAGGGAAAATGGTGAAATTTAATGTTTTACTCCTATGTTTTATTTGAGATATTTGCCAAAGCAATAAAAAAAGAGAAGAAAACCCCAACAACAAATCAGGGGCAATAACTCTAATAAGAGGTAGGAATATTTCAGTCAAAACATAACAAATGTAGCCCTTGACATGCTGACACATTTTTGTCATTATATTTTATCAACTTTTACGATTTTCGAGATATTAGCCAAACACCCTAAAACAACAACAAATCTAATAAGAGGCTGTCAGATAACTTCGGTAAAAGAATAACAAATATAGCCCTCGTCATTGCAGACCCCCTCTCCAAAAACAATTGGGCAGGGGTTCCCACTTTAATGTAAGTTATCAACATCGCTGTAAAAACATAAATGTCAATGATTCTCAAAATTTAGCTTTTGCTAATTCACATTTTGTAATAGAGTTGCTTCCCTTTGATTATTTGAGTAACCAAAAGCAGTGAAAGTCAACAAAAAATACATTTCAAGAGGAATAAGTCTTCAAACAGTTGTCGGACATTTTCAACTGTGGGAACTTTTTTGTAGATCTTGACATGCTGAACATTTTGCAGTTTAAACTTTCCCCCTATCTCTAATAGTTTTTGAGATATAAGATGAAAGTATTAAAATTTAGAACATTTGATGAAATTAGAGGCTCAGTGGGCTGAGCCTGTGTTGTTCACCTTTCATTCTGCTTTGGTGAAACTTAATACAGAACCTTCCATAGGTGCTTCCCACCAAATATCGGTTCATTTTGGCAAAGCAGTTTTAGATAGGAAGAGTTTTAGAAATTGACCAATCTAAAACAGGAATGGCCTGTGGTAGCCATGTTTGTAAATGGATCAAAACGAAATGAGTAATCTCTATAGAGGATCTTCCATAGATGCATCTTACCAAGTTTCATATCATTTGGCCAAGCGGCTTCAGAGGAAAAGCTGTTTTAGAAATTGACCAATAAGAAACAAGACTTGCCTGTGGCAGCCATATTTGTTAATTGATAGGGACGAAATGAGTAATCTTAATAGAGGATCTCCATAGATGTATCCTACCAAGTTTCGGTTCATTTGGCCAAGCGGTTTCAGAGATTTTTAAAAATAGGCCAATCAGAAACAAGAATTGCCTGTGGCCACCATGTTTGTTAAGGGATAGGAACGAAATGAGCAATCGCGACAGAGGACTTTCCATAGATGCTTCCTACCAAGTTTCAGTACATTTGGCCAAACGGTTTTAGAGGGGAAGAATCTAAAAAATCAGCCAATCAGAAACAAGAATCGCCTGTGGCGGCCATGTTTGTTAATGGATCGGGACAGAGTGAACAATCTTTATAGAGAACCTTCCATAGATGCTTCCTACCAAGTTTGGGATCATTTGGCCAAGCGTTTTAAGAGGATAAGATTTTTAGAAATCGACCAATCAGAAACAAGAATGGCCTGTGGCGGCCATGTTTGTTAATGGATCGGAACGAAATGAGTAATCGTTATAGAGGACCTCCCATAGATGCATCCTACAAAGTTTCGGTACATTTAGCCAAGCATTTTCAGAGGAGAAGATTTAAAAAAATACGCCAATCAGAATCAAGAATTGCATGTGGAGGCCATGTTTGTTAACGGATCGGAACGAAATGAGCAATCGCAACAGAGTACTTTCCATAGATGCTTCCTACCAAGTTACGGTACATTTGGCCAAACGGTTTCAGAGGAGAAGATTTTTAGAAATCGACCAATCAGATATAAGAATTGCCTGTGGTGGCCATGTTTGTTAATGGATCGGAACGAAATGAGCACTCTTTATAGACGACCGCCCATAGATGCTTCCTACCAAATGTCGGTTCATTTGGCCAAGCGGTTACAGAAGAGGAGGATTTTTTAAATCAGCCAATCAGAAATAAGAGTCGTCTGTAGCGGCCATGTTTGCTAACGGATCGTAACGAAATGAGCAATCTTTATAGAGGGCCTTCCATAGATGCTTCCTACCAAGTTTCAGTTCATTTGGCTAAGGGGTTTTAGAGGCATATTTATCTGTAATTCAATTCAGAGATAACTGCATTTTACTAATATCTATATTTAAATTAGAGTTACCTCCCTTTCCACAGAAATTTTTTTTTTTTAGAAAGCATACAATCATAAACATGAATTGCCTGTGGCGGCCATGTTTGTTAATGGATCGGGACGAAATGAGTAATTTTTATAGAGGACCATCCAGAGGAGAAGATTAAAATGTGAAAAGTTAAAGGACAACGGATGCCAAGTGATGGCAAAAGCTCACATTGCCTTTGGCAAGGTGAACTAAAAAGGGCAATAACACCAAAATGGGTAATGGGATTTACTTAACCAGATGCTCTCAAGAGTCTGTAATAAAAAGAACCAATTGGTCCTATGTAAAAACTATGTCCTGCAGTGATAGTCATCTTGGAATTTCGATCAACATAAAAAACACAAAGTTTGTAAAGGACCTTCCAATGATTGATGCACAGTTTAGGTACCGGTTCAATCAGTGCAATAGCTTCAGAGAAGAACACATTTCTGTATTTCCCCATATGGTCCTGTGTTAATACTATGACCTGTGGTGGCAGCCATCTTGAATTTCGAATCGTCATAAAAAACATAAACTTTGTAGAGGACCTTCCAATGATCATTCCTGGACAGATTGGTTTCAATTGTCCATGTGGTTTAAGAGAAGAAGCGTTTTGAAACATTTTTCCCATAGGGTCCAATGTTAAACTAAGTCCTGCCGTAGCCGCCATTTTGAATTTCATATCGGAACAAAAAACCTAAAGTTTGTAGAGGACCATCCAATGAACATTCATGTACAGTTTGGCTTTAATCATATTTGTAATTTCTGAGAAGAAGGCATTTGAACATTTTCCCAAAGGGTCCAATGTTAATCTATGTTCTGCGGTGGCGGGCATCTATGATTTCCGATCGGCATAAAAAAAAAACAGAAACTTGGTAAAGGACATTCCAATGATCATTCATTTACAGTTTGGGTTGAGTCAGGTCATTAGTTTCAGAAAAGAAGATCTTTGAAAATTCAGCCAATCAGAGCATATTATTGGCCCTGGCAGCCATGTTGAATATCNCTTCCAATGATCATTCCTGGGCAGTTTGGTTTCAATTGTCCAAGTGGTTTCAGAGAAGAAGCGTTTTGAAACATTTTCCCCATAGGGTCCAGTGTTAAACTAAGTCCTGCCGTAGCCGCCATTTTGAATTTGATATCGGAACAAAAAAACTAAAGTTTGTAGAGGACCATCGAATGAACATTCTTGTACAGTTTGGCTTTAATCATTTTGTAATTTCTGAGAAGAAGGCATTTGAACATTTTCCCAAAGGGTCCAATGTTAATCTATGTCCTGCGGTGGCGGCCATCTTGGATTTCCGATCGGCATAAAAAAAAACCAGAAACTTGGTAAAGGACATTCCAATGATCATTCATTTACAGTTTGGGTTCAGTCAGGTCATTAGTTTCAGAAAAGAAGATCTTTGAAAATTCAGCCAATCAGAGCATATTATTGGCCCTGGCAGCCAAGTTGAATATCCGACTGGAAAAAAACAGAAACTTTGTAGAGGAACAAGGAACATTCCTGCTAAGTTTGGTTCCAATTGGCCCAGTGGTTTCGGAGAAGAAGCTTGAAATGTGAAAAGTTTACAGACGACGGACGCCAAGTGATGGCAATAGTTCACATGGACCTTCGTTCTAGGTGAACTAAAAACTTGCACGTGACTGATGATGTGCAACAAGTGATGATAATAGCTCACATGGAAGTTCTGAACCACCATTTGAGTGTGATACAGGTTTGCGTTTAGCTTCATGGTGTCTAAAAGCCACTTTCAACAATATATCAGTTATATTGTGGCGGTCAGTTTTATTGGTGGACTAGAGGAAACCGGAGAAAACCACTGACCTGCCACAAGCTTAAGTCACTGGAAAACTTTAATACATAATGTTGTATCAAGTACACCTCGCCATGAATCCTGCTCGGGTAAAGTGTACTCATTACAACATTATTATTTTCTCTGTGTACTCTGATTTCCTCCAACAATAAAACTGACAGCACGATATAACTGAAATATAGTTGAAAGTGTTAAATACCATAAACCTAACCCTCCTGTAAGAGTCTCATGCTATTTCATTCTATTTTATCAGGTATTTTTATTTTAGTGTTAAGAGCCGCTGAAAATTGTACTTTTTGTTTACAAATTTTAATCAAAAACTGTCGTTAATAACTTAAGTTAGTTTATGGAAATAAATCTTCTTTGAAATTTGGACTCTTTTCGGGGCACCTGGACAAACAACATTAATAATTAGAACTCACAGCTTGATATCTACAAATGTATTTAGATAAAAAGAAATTATCATCCTTCCCTCCGGCTATATCTACCTGCTGGCTCCATAAGCAAAACTCGTATCAAAATCCGCGTGAGCTGAGCAGGACTTATCAACAGTCAGCAGGAGTTATCACAAAATTCTCCTAACATTTAAACGATAATTCCTGTGAAGATGGCAAAAATAAGTAAAATGCATCTACACCATTAGCTAGTTAACATTATTTTTTTAAAACATACATCAAATTAAGAACTGTCGTGTTAGAAATATCAACAAACATCGTCCTACAAAAATGTACTTTACACAATTCTTGATAACCTCTCCTCAGACGTCATAATTTTTTACGTCATAAAGGAGGTTGTGACCTTCATGTTTTCTAAACCGGGACGGCATTGGTAAGCAAAACCTTTAATGAAAATGGGTGACTGATGTTTGTAACAAAGAAAAAAATGAATATCCCCATTAAAGGGAAAATCAAACAATCTTAACATTTATATAAACCTGTAAAAATGAATGGTATATTTTGCAAACTACTTATGAACTACGGTTTTGGGGAAGCGTATTTTGAATATTTTGAATCATGTAATTTTTCCCGCGAAAAATACAAATATAGAT
>MJUT01003159.1:21189-31350 GCA_002080005.1 Gigantidas platifrons
GTGTCTGTTGTATGTGTATCATTTTTGATGCCGTGTTTGTTGTACCTGTGTCATTATTGATGCCGTGTCTGTTGTATGTGTCATTATTGATGCCGTGTCTGTTGTATGTGTGTCATTATTGATGCCGTGTCTGTTGTACGTGTCATTATTGATGACTTAACTGTTGTACGTGTGTCATTATTGATGTCGTGTCTGTTGTATGTGTATCATTTTTGATGCCGTGTTTGTTGTACCTGTGTCATTATTGATGCCGTGTCTGTTGTATGTGTCATTATTGATGCCGTGTCTGTTGTACGTGTCATTATTTATTACTTGTCTGTTATATGTGTGTCATTATTGATGCCGTGTCTGTTGTACGTGTGTCATTATTGATGACTTGTCTGTTATACCTGTGTCATTATTGATGCCGTGTCTGTTGTATGTGGCATTATTGAAGCCGTGTCTGTTGTACGTGTGTCATTATTGATGACTTGTCTGTCACATGTGTGTCATTATTGATGCCGTGTCTGTTGTACGTGTGTCATTATTGATGACTTGTCTGTTGTACGTGTGTCATTATTGATGCTGTGTCTGTTGTACGTGTATCGTTATTGACGCCTTGTTTGTTGTACGTGTGTCATTACTGATGCCGTGTGTGTTGTACGTGTCATTATTGATGCCATGTCTGTTGTACGTGTTTCATTATTGATGACTTGTCTGTTATACCTGTGTCATTATTGATGCCGTATCTGTTGTATGTGTGTCATTATTGATGCCGTCTATGTTGTATGTGTTTCATTATTGATGCCGTGTCTGTTGTACCTGTGTCATTGATGCCGTGTCTGTTGTACGTTTGTCATTATTGATGCCGTGTCTGTTGTATGTGTCATTATTGATGCCGTGTCTGTTATACGTGTGTCATAATTGATGACTTGTCTGTTATATGTGTGTCATTATTGATGCCGTGTCTGTTGTACATGTGTCATTATTGATGACTTGTCTGTTATATGTGTGTCATTATTTATGCGTGTCTGTTGTGCATGTGTCATTATTGATGCCGTGTATGTTGTATGTGTTTCATTATTGATGCCGAGTCTGTTGTATGTCTGTCATTATTGATGCCGTGTCTCTTGTATGTGTGTTATTATTGATGACGTGTCTGTTGTATGTGTGTCATTATTGATGAGTTGTCTGTTGTATGTGTGTCATTATTGATGCCGTGTCTGTTGTATGTTGGTCATTATTGATGCCATGTCTGTTGTATGTGTGTCATTTTTGATGCCGTGTCTGTTGTACGTGTATCATTATTGATGCCGTGTCTGTTGTATGTGTGTCATTATTGATGACTTGTCTGTTACATGTGTGTCATTATTGGTGCCGTGTCTGTTGTACGTGTCATTATTGATGACTTTACTGTTGTACGTGTGTCATTATTGATGCCGTGTCTGTTGTATGTGTATCATTTTTGATGCCGTGTTTGTTGTACGTGTGTCATTATTGATGACTTGTCTGTTATACCTGTGTCATTATTGATGCCGTGTCTGTTGTATGTGTCATTATTGAAGCCGTGTCTGTTGTACGTGTGTCATTATTCATGCTGTGTGTGTTGTACGTGTATCGTTATTGACGCCGTGTTTGTTGTACGTGTGTCATAATTGATGTTGTGTCTGTTGTACGTGTCATTATTGATGCCATGTCTGTTGTACGTGTTTCATTATTGATGACTTGTCTGTTATACCTGTGTCATTATTGATGCCGTGTCTGTTGTATGTGTGTCATTATTGATGCCGTCTATGTTGTATGTGTTTCATTATTGATGCCGTGTCTGTTGTACCTGTGTCATTGATGCCGTGTCTGTTGTACGTGTGTCATTATTGATGCCGTGTCTGTTGTATGTGTCATTATTGAACCCGTGTCTGTTATACGTGTGTCATAATTGATGACTTGTCTGTTATATGTGTGTAATTATTGATGCCGTGTCTGTTGTACATGTGTCATTATTGATGACTTGTCTGTTATATGTGTGTCATTATTGATGCGTGTCTGTTGTGCGTGTGTCATTATTGATGCCGTGTCTGTTGTATGCGTATCATTATTGATGGCGTGTTTGTTGTACGCGTATCATTATTGGTGATGTTTCTGTTGTACTTCTGTCATTATTGAAGCCGTGTCTTTTGTACTTCTGTCATTATTGAAGACGTGTCTGTTGTACCTGTGTCATTATTGATGCCGTGTCTGTTGTATGTGTTTCATTATTGATGCCGTGTCTGTTGTATGTGTTATTATTGATGCCGTGTCTGTTGTATGTGTCATTATTGATTACTTGTCTGTTATATGTGTGTCATTATTGATGCCGTGTCTGTTGTACGTGTGTCATTATTGATGATTTTTCTCTTATACCTGTGTCATTATTGATGCCGTGTCTGTTGTATGTGTCATTATTGAAGCCGTGTCTGTTGTACGTGTGTCATTATTCATGCTGTGTCTGTTGTACGTGTATCGTTATTGACGCCGTTTTTGTTGTACGTGTGTCATTATTGATGTTGTGTCTGTTGTACGTGTCATTATTGATGCCATGTCTGTTGTACGTGTTTCATTATTGATCACTTGTCTGTTATACCTGTGTCATTATTGATGCCGTGTCTGTTGTATGTGTGTCATTATTGATGCCGTGTCTGTTGTATGTGTCATTATTGATCCCGTGTCTGTTATACGTGTGTCATAATTGATGATTTGTCTGTTATATGTGTGTCATTATTGATGCGTGTCTGTTGTGCGTGTGTCATTATTGATGCCATGTCTGTTGTATGCGTATCATTATTGATGCCGTGTCTGTTGTACGTGTGTCATTATTGATGCCGTGTTTGTTGTACGCGTATCATTATTGATGCCGTGTCTGTTGTACGCGTATCATTATTGGTGCTGTTTCTGTTGTACTTCTGTCATTTTTGAAGCCGTGTCTTTTGTACTTCTGTCATTATTGAAGACGTGTCTGTTGTACCTGTGTCATTATTGATGATGTGTCTGTTGTACCCGTATCATTACGGGTCTGTTGTCTGATGTACCCGTACGTGTGTTATTATTGATGCCGTGTCTGTTGTACGTGTGTCATTATTGATGCCGTGTCTGTTGTATGTGTGTCATTATTGATGCGGTGTCTGTTGTACGCGTATCGTTATTGATGCTGTGTCTGTTGTACGCGTATCATTATTGATGCCGTGTCAGTTGTATGTTTCATTATTGATGCCGTGTGTGTTGTACGTGTGTCATTATTGATGCTGTGTCTGTTGTACGCAGATCATTATTGATGCCATGTACGTTGTATGTGTCATTATTGATGCCGTATCTGTTGTACGTGTGTCATTATTGATGCCGTGTCTGTTGTACGTGTCTCATTATTGATGCCATGTCTGTTGTACGCAGATCATTATTGATGCCCTGTCTGTAGTACGCGTATCATTATTGATGCTGTGTCTGTTGTATGTGTCATTATTGATGCCGTGTCTGTCATAAGTGTGTGATTATTGATGCCGTGTCTGTTGTACGTTTGTCATTATTGATGCCGTGTCTGTTGTATGTGTCATTATTGATGCCGTGTCTGTTGTACATGTGTCAGTATTGATGTCGTGTCTGTTGTACGTGTGTCATTATTGATGACTTGTCTGTTGTATTTGTGTCATTATTGATGCCGTGTCTGTTGTATGTTGGTCATTATTGATGCCATGTCTGTTGTATGTGTGTCATTTTTGATGCCGTGTCTGTTGTACGTGTATCATTATTGATGCCGTGTCTGTTGTATGTGTCATTATTGATGTCGTGTCTGTTGTATGTGTGTCATTATTGATGACTTGTCTGTTACATGTGTGTCATTATTGATGCCGTGTCTGTTGTACGTGTCATTATTGATGACTTAACTGTTGTACGTGTGTCATTATTGATGCCGTGTCTGTTGTATGTGTATCATTTTTGATGCCGTGTTTGTTGTACGTGTGTCATTATTGATGCCGTTTCTGTTGTATGTGTCATTATTGATGCAGTGTCTGTTGTACGTGTCATTATTGATTACTTGTCTGTTATATGTGTGTCATTATTGATGCCGTGTCTGTTGTACGTGTGTCATTATTGATGACTTGTCTGTTATACCTGTGTCATTATTGATGCCGTGTCTGTTGTATGTGTCATTATTGAAGCCGTGTCTGTTGTACGTGTGTCATTATTGATGCTGTGTCTGTTGTACGTGTATCGTTATTGACGCCGTGTTTGTTGTACGTGTGTCATTATTGATGCCGTGTCTGGTATACGTGTGTCATTATTGATGACTTGTCTGTTATACCTGTGTCATTTTGATGCCGTGTCTGTTGTATGTGTCATTATTGAAGCCGTGTCTGTTGTACGTGTGTCATTATTGATGCTGTGTCTGTTGTACGTTTATCGTTATTGACGCCGTGTTTGTTGTACGTGTGTCATTATTGATGCCATGTCTGTTGTACGTGTTTCATTATTAATGACTTGTCTGTTATACCTGTGTCATTATTGATGCCGTGTCTTTTGTATGTGTGTCATTATTGATGCCGTCTATGTTGTATGTGTTTCATTATTGATGCCGTGTCTGTTGTACCTGTGTCATTGATGCCGTGTCTGTTGTACGTTTGTCATTATTGATGCCGTGTCTGTTGTGTGTGTCATTATTGATGCCGTGTCTATTGTACATGTGTCATTATTGATGACTTGTCTGTTATATGTGTGTCATTATTTATGTCGTGTCTGTTGTGCGTGTGTCATTATTGATGCCGTGTCTGTTGTATGCGTATCATTATTGATGCCGTGTCTGTTGTACGTGTGTCATTATTGATGCCGTGTCTGTTGTACGCGTATCATTATTGGTGCTGTTTCTGTTGTACTTCTGTCATTATTGAAGCCGTGTCTGTTGTACCTGTGTCATTATTGATGATGTCTCTGTTGGACCCGTATCATTACGGGTCTGTTGTCTGTTGTACCCGTACGTGTGTTATTATTAATGCCATGTCTGTTGTACGTGTGTCATTATTGATGCCGTGTCTGTTGTATGTGTGTCATTATTGATGCCGTGTCTCCTGTATGTGTGTCATTATTGATGCCGTGTCTGTTGTACGTGTGTCATTATTGATGCCGTGTATGTTGTGTGTGTGTCATTATTGATGCCGTGTCTCCTGTACACGTATAATTATTGATGCCGTGTCTATTGTAGGCATATCATTATTGATGCCGTGTCAGTTCTGTATGTATCATTATTGATGCCGTGTCTGTTGTACGCGTGTCATTATTGATGCCGTGTCTGTTGTATGTGTGTCATTATTGATGCCGTGTCTGTTGTATGTTGGTCATTATTGATGCCATGTCTGTTGTATGTGTGTCATATTTGATGCCGTGTCTGTTGTACGTGTATCATTATTGATACCGTGTCTGTTGTGTGTGTCATTATTGATGCCGTGTCTGTTGTATGTGTGTCATTATTGATGACTTGTCTGTTACATGTGTGTCATTATTGATGCCGTGTTTGTTGTACGTGTCATTGTTGATGACTTAACTGTTGTACGTGTGTCATTATTGATGCCGTGTCTGTTGTATGTGTATCATTTTTGATGCCGTGTTTGTTGTACGTGTGTCATTATTGATGGCGTGTCTGTTGTATGTGTCATTATTGATGCCGTGTCTGTTGTACGTGTCATTATTGATTACTTGTCGGTTATATGTGTGTCATTATTGATGCCGTGTCTGTTGTACGTGTGTCATTATTGATGACTTGTCTGTTATACCTGTATCATTATTGATGCCGTGTCTGTTGTATGTGTCATTATTGAAGCCGTGTCTGTTGTACGTGTGTCATTATTCATGCTGTGTTTGTTGTACGTGTATCGTTATTGACGCCGTGTTTGTTGTACGTGTGTCATTATTGATGCCGTGTCTGTTGTACGTGTCATTATTGATGCCATGTCTGTTGTACGTGTTTCATTATTGATGACTTGTCTGTTATACCTGTGTCATTATTGATGCCGTGTCGGTTGTATGTGTGTCATTATTGATGCCCTCTATGTTGTATATGTTTCATTATTGATGCGTGTCTGTTGTACCTGTGTCATTGATGCCGTGTCTGTTGTATGTGTGTCATTATTGATGCCGTGTCTGTTGTATGTGTCATTATTCATCCCGTGTCTGTTATACGTGTGTCATAATTGATGATTTGTCTGTTATATGTGTGTCATTATTGATGCCGTGTCTGTTGTACATGTGTCATTATTGATGACTTGTCTGTTATATGTGTGTCATTATTGATGCCGTGTCTGTTGTGCGTGTGTCATTATTGATGCCGTGTCTGTTGTATGCGTATCATTATTGATGCCGTGTCTGTTTTACGTGTGTCTTTATTGATGCCGTGTTTGTTGTACGCGTATCATTATTGATGCCGTGTCTGTTGTACGCGTATCATTATTGGTGCTGTTTCTGTTGTACTTCTGTCATTATTGAAAACGTGTCTTTTGTACTTCTGTCATTATTGAAGACGTGTCTGTTGTACCTGTGTCATTATTGATGATGTGACTGTTGTACCCGTATCATTACGGGTCTGTTGTCTGATGTACCCGTACGTGTGTTATTATTGATGCCGTGTCTGTTGTACGTGTGTCATTATTGATGCCATGTCTGTTGTACGTGTTTCATTATTGATGACTTGTCTGTTATACCTGTGTCATTATTGATGCCGTGTCTGTTGTATGTGTGTCATTATTGATGCCCTCTATGTTGTATATGTTTCATTATTGATGCCGTGTCTGTTGTACCTGTGTCATTGATGCCGTGTCTGTTGTATGTGTGTCATTATTGATGCCGTGTCTGTTGTATGTGTCATTATTCATCCCGTGTCTGTTATACGTGTGTCATATTTGATGATTTGTCTGTTATATGTGTGTCATTATTGATGCCGTGTCTGTTGTACATGTGTCATTATTGATGACTTGTCTGTTATACGTGTGTCATTATTGATGCCGTGTCTGTTGTGCGTGTGTCATTATTGATGCCGTGTCTGTTGTATGCGTATCATTATTGATGCCGTGTCTGTTGTACGTGTGTCTTTATTGATGCCGTGTCTGTTGTACGCGTATCATTATTGATGCCGTGTCTGTTGTACCTGTGTCATTGATGCCGTGTCTGTTGTATGTGTCATTATTGAAGCCGTGTCTGTTGTACGTGTGTTATTATTGATGCTGTGTCTGTTGTACGTGTATCGTTATTGATGCGTGTCTGTTATACGTGTGTCATAATTGATGACTTGTCTGTTATATGTGTGTCATTATTGATGCCGTGTCTATTGTACATGTGTCATTATTGATGCCGTGTCTGTTGTATGCGTATCATTATTGATGCCGTGTCTGTTGTACGTGTGTCATTATTGATGCCGTGTCTGTTGTACCCGTATCATTATTGGTGCTGTTTCTGTTGTACTTCTGTCATTATTGAAGCCGTGTCTTTTGTACTTCTGTCATTATTGAAGCCGTGTCTGTTGTACCTGTATCATTATTGATGATGTCTCTGTTGTACCCGTATCATTACTGGTCTGTTGTCTGTTGTACCCGTACGTGTGTTATTATTAATGCCGTGTCTGTTGTACGTGTATCATTATTGATGCCGTGTCTGTTGTATGTGTGTCATTATTGATGCCGTGTCTCCTGTATGTGTGTCATTATTGATGCCGTGTCTGTTGTACGTGAGTCATTATTGATGCCGTGTCTGTTGTATGTGTGTCATTATTGATGCCGTGTCTCCTGTACACGTATAATTATTGATGCCGTGTCTATTGTAGGCATATCATTATTGATGCCGTGTCTGTTGTGTATGTATCATTATTGATGCCGTGTCTGTTGTAAGCGTGTCATTATTGATGCCGTGTATGTTGTATGTGTTTCATTATTGATGCCATGTCTGTAGTACGTGTGTCATTATTGATGCTGTGTCTGTTGTATGTGTTTCATTATTGATGCCATGTCTGTAGTACGTGTGTCATTATTGATGCCGTGTCTGTTGTATGTGTTTCATTATTGATGCCGTGTCTGCTGTATGTTATATTATTGATGCCGTGTCTTTTGTATGTGTTTCATTATTGATGCCGTGTCTGTAGTACGTGTGTCATTATTGATGCCGTGTATGTTGTATGTGTTTCATTATTGATGCCATGTCTGTTGTATGTCTGTCATTATTGATGCCGTGTCTGTTGTATGTGTGTTATTATTGATGCCGTGTCTGTTGTTTGTGTGTCATTATTGATGACTTGTCTGTTGTATGTGTGTCATTATTGATGCCGTGTCTGTTGTATGTTGGTCATTATTGATGCCATGTCTGTTGTATGTGTGTTATTTTTGATGCCGTGTCTGTTGTACGTGTATCATTATTGATACCGTGTTTGTTGTATGTGTCATTATTGATGCCGT
Source organism: Gigantidas platifrons (assembly GCA_002080005.1). Classification (NCBI taxonomy): domain Eukaryota; kingdom Metazoa; phylum Mollusca; class Bivalvia; order Mytilida; family Modiolidae; genus Gigantidas; species Gigantidas platifrons. Next base: position 29,628 of record MJUT01003159.1, read on the forward strand.
GTCTGTTTTATGTGTGTCATTATTGATGACTTGTCTGTTACATGTGTGTCATTATTGATGCCGTGTCTGTTGTACGTGTCATTATTGATGACTTAACTGTTGTACGTGTGTCATTATTGATGCCGTGTCTGTTGTATGTGTATCATTTTTGATGCCGTGTTTGTTGTACGTGTGTCATTATTGATGCCGTGTCTGTTGTATGTGTCATTATTGATGCCGTGTCTGTTGTACGTGTCATTATTGATTACTTGTGTGTTATATGTGTGTCATTATTGAAGCCGTGTCTGTTGTACGTGTGGCATTATTGGTGACTTGTCTGTTATACCTGTGTCATTATTGATGCCGTGTCTGTTGTATGTGTCATTATTGAAGCCGTGTCTGTTGTACGTGTTTCATTATTGATGACTTGTCTGTTATACCTGTGTCATTATTGATGCCGTGTCTGTTGTATGTGTATCATTATTGATGCCGTCTATGTTGTATGTGTTTCATTATTGATGCCGTGTCTGTTGTACCTGTGTCATTGATGCCGTGTCTGTTGTACGTGTGTCATTATTGATGCCGTGTCTGTTGTATGTGTCATTATTGATCCCGTGTCTGTTATACGTGTGTCATAATTGATGACTTGTCTGTTATATGTGTGTCATTATTGATGCCGTGTCTGTTGTATGTTGGTCATTATTGATGCCATGTCTGTTGTATGTGTGTTATTTTTAATGCCGTGTCTGTTGTACGTGTATCATTATTGATACCGTGTCTGTTGTATGTGTCATTATTGATGCCGTGTCTGTTGTATGTGTGTCATTATTGATGACTTGTCTGTTACATGTGTGTCATTATTGATGCCGTGTCTGTTGTATGTGTCATTATTGATGCCGTGTCTGTTGTACGTGTCATTATTGATTACTTGTGTGTTATATGTGTGTCATTATTGAAGCCGTGTCTGTTGTACGTGTGGCATTATTGATGACTTGTCTGTTATACCTGTGTCATTATTGATGCCGTGTCTGTTGTATGTGTCATTATTGAAGCCGTGTCTGTTGTACGTGTGTCATTATTGATGCCGTGTCTGTTGTATGTGTCATTATTGATCCCGTGTCTGTTATACGTGTGTCATAATTGATGACTTGTCTGTAATATGTGTGTCATTATTGATGCCGTGTCTGTTGTATATGTGTCATTATTGATGACTTGTCTGTTATATGTGTGTCATTATTGATGCCGTGTCTGTTGTGCGTGTGTCATTATTGATGCCGTGTCTGTTGGACGCGTATCATTATTGATGCTGGGTCAGTTGTATGTGTCATTATTGATGCCGTGTGTGTTGTACGTGTGTCATTATTGATGCTGTGTCTGTTGTACGCAGATCATTATTGATGCCATGTACGTTGTATGTATCATTATTGATGCCGTGTCTGTTGTACGTGTGTCATTATTGATGATGTGTCTGTTGTACCCGTATCATTACGGGTCTGTTGTCTGATGTACCCGTACGTGTGTTATTATTGATGCCGTGTCTGTTGTACGTGTGTCATTATTGATGCCATGTCTGGTGTATGTGTGTCATTATTGATGCCGTGTCTCCTGTATGTGTGTCATTATTGATGCCGTGTCTGTTGTACGTGTGTCATTATTGATGCGGTGTCTGTTGTACGCGTATCGTTATTGATGCTGTGTCTGTTGTACGCGTATCATTATTCATGCTGGGTCAGTTGTATGTGTC
>MJUT01003160.1:0-13542 GCA_002080005.1 Gigantidas platifrons
AAATAATTTAAAACGTTTCTGTAATAACCTTCATCAGGTGTCCCAAATAATTTAAAACGTTTCTGTAATAACCTTCATCATGTGTCCCAAATAATTTAAAACGTTTCTGTAATAACCTTCATCAGGTGTCCCAAATAATTTAAAACGTTTCTGGGAGCAAGTAAACCAAAGGGCCTAAACAGGATAGCTATACTCTGCTAAGGTCACCTATACCTATTACGTATTCAAAGATAAGATCGTAAAAATTTAAAAACAAATTGTTTGATATGCTTTTGAACTTTGTTATAAATGAGCAGTTTAGGGAAAATTTTAAACATATACATTTCTGTTTTTACGGGGTTGATTTTTTGTCCAATTCATTGATTACAAACTTTATTTTGTTTATCTTTATATTTCACATATGTAGTATGAACCATCTTGTGAAATATTTAAAAATGTTAGAAATTAATCAATAATTATATTTTACCACACCTACCGTTTTCTACTATTTCATCTGTGGTTCCCATTAAATTTATTTAATTGAAAATGATTTTAAAACTTGATTACTAACTGTTTATTATCAACAGAAATATAATATTGTCAGTCCCATATAAAATTATCTTTTCATCTGTGGTCGTTTTTTGATTGGATGATACAACTGAAAATAGATTTATCTAATCTCCAAGATTAAACGAAACTGTATTTTATACAAAAAATAAATAGTAAGCCTACAATTATAATCCTAGTATAGAAGAATTGGACCAAGGACACGGTATACAGAAAATCTAATTTTACTATATATTTAATTTCAAGCGATTACACCCATTTTATTCACAAGTAACGGGTATGTATAATATTATCGTATGGAATTTCTCAATTAATTTGAGTAGATGCAAAATTTGCAAATCAAAATAGGACGTTTGAAGGCATTCATATTATTAGTGTTTCACTTGAACACAAGAAAATGTTAAGAATTCCAAACTAATAATTAACCCTAATTTTTTAGACATCGAAATTAATTCATATATAAAGTTTCCTTCAATGGGATGACTTTGATATCAAATTTTCTATTAATAAAAGAAAACATACCACAGAGAGAAATTATAAATTCCACTTGATTGATTGTTGTTTAACGTTTTATGTGGTATTTCAGCCATGTTGTTGTTTAATTTATATGCGACATTTCAACTATGTTGTTTCACGTTGTATGAGGTATTTCAGCCATGTTGGTTTACACTGTATGAGGTATTTCAGGTATGTTGTTATTTCACGTTGCATGAAAGAATTTCAGCTATGTTGTTGCTTCACGTTGTATGCGGTATTTCAGCTATGTTGTTATTTCACGTTGTATGCGGTCTTACGGCCATGTTGTTATTTCACGTTGCATGAAAGAATTTCAGCTATGTTATTGTTTCACGTTGTATGTAGTATTTCAGCTATGTTGTTGTTTCACGTTGTATGCGGTAGTTCAGATATGTTGTTGTTTCATGTTGTAAGCGGTATTTCAGCTATGTTATTTCACGTTGTAATCGGTATTTCAGCTATGTTGTTTCACGTTGTATGCGGTATTCCAGATATGTTGTTATTTCACGTTGTATGCGGTATTACAGCTATGTTATTTCACGTTGTAAGCGGTATTTCAGCTATGTTGTTTCACGTTGTATGCGGTATTCCAGGTATGTTGTTATTTCACGTTGTATGCGGTATTTCAGCTATGTTGTTGTTTCACGTTGTAAGCGGTATTTCAGCTATGTTGTTGTTTCACGTTGTAAGCGGTATTTCAGCTATGGTGTTGTTTCACGTTGTATGCGGTATTACAGCTATGTTGTTGTTTCACGTTGTAAGCGGTATTTCAGCTATGTTGTTGTTTCACGTTGTAAGCGGTATTTCAGCTATGTTATTTCACGTTGTATGCGGTATTCCAGGTATGTTGTTATTTCACGTTGTATGCGGTATTTCAGCTATGTTGTTGTTTCACGTTGTAAGCGGTATTTCAGCTATGTTGTTTCACGTTGTATGCGTATTCCATGTATGTTGTTATTTCGCGTTGTATGCGGTATTTCAGGTATGTTGTTGTTTCACGTTGTAAGCGGTATTTCAGCTATGTTGTTTCACGTTGGTGTAAACATATTTGTATTGATTAATTACAAATACAATACAAACTATAACAATGACAATTACAATAAATTTCATAACAGTAATCAACCAATGGGATCCGAAAACAAGTTATAAAAACTTTTGTAAATTAGTTTCCCAAGTTGTTTCACGTTGTATGCTGTATTACAGCTATGTTGTTGTTTCACGTTGTATGCGGTATTTCAGCTATATTGTTGTATGCGTTATTTCAGCTATGTTGTCGTTTCACGTTGTATGTGGTATTTCAGCTATATTTACGACGAGAACATGTTTTCGAACAAAGAATCTATATTGAATTAAAAATTGGCGCTTGGTCATTTGGATTGCCAAAGCACGATATGACAGGATCAGAAATCTTCTTCTTATAACAGATCATGAGAATCGGTGACGGTTCCTATAGCTCAACCCACATAGCTGCTCAGCACTATTCCATGTGGTGAATAGAGGGAGTCCTCTTGATGCCGAAGGGGATGGGATTGTCGGGCCATGGACCATGGTAAGTAACATATTTTGAAAGTGTAACACCCAAAGCAACATAAAAACCTCTTGTAAATTTTGCCCATTGTACCCGATACAAAGAGCTAAATGTTTCATCGTTTCAGGTATGTTGTTATTTCACGTTGTATGCGGTATTTCAGGTATGTTGTTTCACGTTGCATGCGGTATAACAGCTGTAGTTGTTTCACGTTGTATTCCGGTGCTATGCTACAACGTGAAGCAACAGCATAGCTGAAATACCGGATTCACCAAACTTTTTCAGTTGCAGTTTAAAATCATTCAGAAAATTATGAGTGACAACGGACTAGAAACAACCACTGTTAACAAACTGTTGTTCATCAGGAGCAGCTCAAGTTGACATTCTATAAATAATAGGGGGAAAGTGGAATCCTCTTTAGGAGGGGGATTGTAATCCGCAGTGGAGAAAACAGGTCCTTTTTCTATAACCAAGGTATCCTTGGATATCAATTTAAAATAAAAACATGAGGTGCCCAAAGCGTAAATATACTGGAAAATATATATTTTCCGCAATTTAACAAAACCATTTCTGCGAGGTAATTAAATAAAATGTTCTCATGAAAATCCACCTATGAATGTCTTTCACTGTAATATATATATACAATGTATATCATAATTTAACCTTGTAAAGATGTTTACTGATTTCAATGTACTTTCCCAAAATATGATCACGCAAATCAAAGAAAAATTCTACAAATTTAAATAATAAAAAAAAATTCCCCCAGACAATAAAAATCAAGAAAACACTCATAGAGAAAAAATTCTACACATTATAATGTGTTTTGAAAGTTTTGCAGTAAATGTTTATTAATCAAATAACACATGTATAAATTTAAAAAACATGAAAATATAATCAAAGATTCTGGTAAAGTATAACATTCAATTGATTTATTAATTTGTAGGTAAGGTTTTTCATTAAAGGTACATGCGTTATCGTCGTTATTTATGGCTACTGAAAACCATGTAAAAGCAAACTTGTAAAACCTCTTACACGACAAATTTCCCTAAACCGTCTGGAAATATGACAATTTAACCATCATATACTCGCCCAGATTGATGAATTGTTCGATTTGAATTTCGTGATTGTATGCAAGGCCACACCACGACATTTTTACCGACAATAATTGTATAATGTATAAGAATAGTTTTAAGGTATGTGAAGATTCGGAAGTCTTGTAGACGAGATCTAACGTGAAACAATTTGACGATAACAACATTTTTCAACATTATAAAGTCACGTAGAAAACAGGTCCATAAGAAGAAGTTAATCATCATTTATATGTCATTGTCTTTGTATTAGTTTAGGGTAAGTCTAACCAGTTCTTTTTCTTCTTGAGAATCTACCATTAATGTTTAATAGTTGTCCTGTAGATCATCCGTTGTTCAGTAAAGTCCCATGAAGGGCTTTTATTCACTACAAGTAAGATACATTGGTTGCTATTTTACGTCAAATTAGTCAGCTGTATTTCAGATATCTTCATAGCAAAACAAGCTTACACAGAATAAATCAGAAGGCTGGGATAGGATGCACGGATGTCACAGAAAATACTGTCGTATAACAAACAATTAGCGACCGTTCCCAGAAACCTGGCTTTAATTACTGGAATTTGTGATATTTTTATACAGGAGGCACAGAATCATAGCATGATCAAGCATTTTATCATTCCAAAGACAAAATGATCAAATGGATATGAACTTTAGATAGACAATACGAATTGAAGAAGTTGTTTTTGTTAGAGTCATACACCTCTTTAATTAACTTATCCCTCATCAGAAACATATAGACACGGAACGTTACAAAACTGCACCATCACATTTTATTTATCTTCCTTGTACAAATTAGCTAGCATGAATGTCCCGAGACGTGGATAGTGAGTGGCACTAGCAGGTAAAACAATAAGATTTAATGTAGAGACTTGTCGTCTTTTTGTTATATGGGATTGCAGATGAAATAACTTTCTGAATGTTTAATACATGTATTAAATACAATTGTAAAAAAAACAATGCAAAAATATCCTTAAAATACATTTTATAGCTTAAAACGTTTAGCTTGGGCTACTTACAAAACCTAATCAACTCGATCATCTCCTACCCTTGACATATCGAGTTGTATGTTGTCTGACACATCACGAGATCAAACCGAACATTTCCCGAGGCATAGGTGCAAAGTTCAACCCCTCCGATGAAAGGAGTATCCGTTAGTCGATGGACCATTTTGCACTGGTATGTGAGTTTTGCTTAGGGAATTTTCTAACTACATATTCAATGTGTATTTGTTGTTCATCACATTGTATCGTTAGTTGTAATAATTACTTAGGTTTCCAATCTTGTGACTTTGGCCCTACCTGATTATTCCTGAAATATGTCTTGTACGCTCAATTAGATATCTACATTGTTATTATGACCACTGGGTCAATACTTCTGATGATGGACAATAAGTTCCCGAGGGTAACCACCCAGTAGAAAGTGTTTCGTCTCTGACATGGTGTATAAGATATGTTTACAGTTCCTCAATTAATGAAATAATTATTAAAACGGAAGTAAATTTCACTAAGGCATGGGTGACGACTTGACTGTTCTGTTAAGGTCCTTTGACTGTCTTGTTCTTACCTTTTAATCTTTTGACTATGAACACACATGATGAAGGTTTTTCAAGAAAGGATTCCTGCACTCTAAATTAGTTTTCGGTATTTATATGTTAAAATTCATTATATATGGTTAGCCTTACTTGAACATCTGCATTAGTAATGTGATCGACATTAACGAATATTGAAGGTAACAAAAATATGACTAAACACCAATATTGAAGGTAGTAAAAAAAATGACCAAGCACGAATATTGAAGGTAAGAAAATGACTAAACACGAATAGTGGAGGTTAACAAAAATGATCAAACACAAATAGTGGAAGTAAACAAAAATGACAAAACACGAATAGTGGAAGTAAACAAAAATGACAAAACACGAATAGTGGACGTAAACAAATATGACCAAACACGAATAGTGGACGTAAACAAATATGACCAAACACGAATAGTGGACGTAAACAAATATGACCAAACACGAATAGTTGAGGTTAACAAAATGGCCAAACACGAATATTGAAGGTAAAAAAAATGACCAGGCACGAATATTGAAGGTAAACAAATATGACCAAACACGAATAGTGGAGGTTAACAAATATGACCAAACACAAATATTGAAGGTAAACAAAAATGACCAAACACGAATAGTTGATGTAAAAAAAAAAATTGCCAAACACGAATATTGAAGGCAAACAAAAATGACCAAACACAAATATTGAAGGAAAAAAAATGACCAAACACGAATAGTTATTGTAAACAAAAATGACCAAATACGAATATTGAAGGTAAAAAAATGACAAAACACGAATAGCTGATGTAAACAAAAATGACTAAACATGAATATTGGAGGTTAACAAAAATGATCAGACACCAATATTGAAGGTAAATAAAAATGACCAGACACGAATATTGAAGATAAACAAATATGACCAAACACGAATAGCTGATGTAAACAAAAATGACAAAACACGAATAGTGGACGTAAACAAACATGACCAGACGCCAATAATGAAGGTAAACAAAAATTGACCAGACGCGAATATTGAAGGCAAACAAAAATGACCAAACACGAATATTGGAGGTAAACGAAAATGACCAAACACGAATATTGAAGGTAAACAAAAATGTCCAAACACGAAATTTGAAGGTAAACAAAAATGATCAAGGACGAATAATGGAGGTAAACAAACAAGCAATCGTAAAATATCTTAAATTCAGGATTCTAGTCATTGGAGCTTAACGCCACATTCAATTGTATTGTGGTCCTCAGTTTTATTTGTTGTAGACCCACATGTGAAAGCCTGCCATCTGTTGCGACGAGACTGGTATCGGTAGAGGACGGATACATGTTAGTACACCTCTCTTTGGTCCTTACCTCAATTATGCAAGAGGTCTATTGGACTCGGCTTGATCAATCGGCTGGTCGAGCCAACCACCTTTCACTTATCATAGAGATGTGCTTTTCTATTTGTATTTCTCAATGAATACCGGTTTTTTTTAATAGCCTAATGGTGGGATCGTCAAAAATGTTGTGCTTTATGGGTCAATCGGTAAAATGGTATTTCGAGCGGTTATTTACTCCCTAGTACGACACTGACTTCATGTAGATCCACCATACTCGTTAGTAACCACCAAGCAGTGCTAACAATGCTGAAACTTTAGTTTCGTATATGTTCATCATTAATATTGTCACTAAGGCAGATATGTTGAATTGTGGACAACGAGCTGGATGACAGTTTTTCCCTCATTTTCGCAATGAGGGTGCCATCATGGTCGTGATCATATTTTGGTAGTTGGATTTACAACTACATGTGCACTCAATACCTATCATCTCTAACGTTGTGAGTTCGAATCCCGCTCATGGCGAGGTGTACTCGATTCAACATTATGTAATAAAATTTGTCATTGACTTGCGCAAGTCGGTGGTTTTCTGTGGATACTCCGGTTTCCTTTCACCAATAAAACTGACCACCACGATATAACTGAAATATTGTTGAAAGTGGCATTATGTACCATAATAACCATAGCCTCTCATTTTCACAAGGAGAATTCATGCCAAATAAAATGTTTGTTTCTTTTTAAATATAATGTTTTATTTTTTTCCATTGCAGTCATTGAACAACTTTAGACCCAAACGACACGGTTAAGAACGAAACGACAAAGGAGAAGATTTTAATTTTCCCATTATGAACTTTCAATTAACATGTAGCAGCATTCCAGCAGTACCTGCATATGGAGTATATATCTCTCAGTTGATACGATATTCCAGAGCTTGTGGTTCCTAGCAGGATGTTCTTGATAGAGGGTTTCTGCTAACAACGAAGCTACTGCACCAAGGGTTCTTATTGGGTAAGTTGAAATCATTACTTCGAAAGTTTTACGGTCCCACCATGGGTTGACCGTCATGGTGTCACAAATGACATTGTATGTTCCACTTGTCGTAAACACTTTTCGGTCCTTTCCTCATTTATGACTTATCACCGGGTTTGTAACTAGATTAACACGACGGGTGTCACTAGTGGAGTAGGAACTGCCTACCCTTCTGGAACATCTGAGTTAACCCTCGGTTTTAGTCGGGTTCGTGTTACTCGATCTTTAGTTTTATTCGTATGTTTTGTAGACCGTTGTTTGTCTTTTTCTCCTTTTTCGTTTGACCATTGTGTTGTCTGTCCTTCTTCCTTTGGTCATTGTGTTGTCTGTCCTTCTTCCTTTGGTCATTGTGTTGTCTGTCCTTCTTCCTTTGGCCATTGTGTTGTCTGTCCTTCTTCCTTTGGTCATTGTGTTGTCTGTCCTTCTTCCTTTGGCCATTGTGTTGTCTGTCCTTCTTCCTTTGGCCATTGTGTTGTCTGACCTTCTTCGATTCACGGATTCTAACTACCCCTTTAGCAAGGAAATACTATGTTATCCAATGCAGCTTAGGTAAAAAAAATTTATCTTTAGTGTTCAGACAACATGAAAACCTTCCTCAATCTGTACACCTCAAAGACGATTCATTATGTATATTACTAGTACTGCATTTCCCCTACCATTGCTTTCTGAAAAATATTTGGACCCCAGTTCACGGAGTCCACATATTCTAGGCGTCTTTATTTGCACAAGCTAGCATCTGTATCAAAATAATGATACTTGTCACTTTTATTTGTATTTCCCTCACTGTAAAGTTAAAACAAAAAATTGTCCCCCACTGCAGCCTATATGAAGCATTATACCCAAGCGATCGAGTCATACAGACCGTAGGACATCGGTTTGAACAACTATGCACCACATCTAACAATGAAGATGCACAACAAATATTACAGCATTTCCACAGATGGATTTTGAGATGAAGAGTGTATAAGATTTGCTTAATTTCCCCCATTGTAGGCCCCCCACTCACACCTGCCTATTGAGTATCAACTCTGTTTGTACAACACTGAATTGTCCTAAGTGCCAGGTGGTGTTCCATTTGGTCTAACAGGAGACAATTAAAGTGTGAAAATGTTAACGACAACAGATGATGGCAGATGATGGCTCACATGGCCTAGACAAGAAATTAAATTAACAAGAAATCTTCAGCACAGTTGAAACGCAAACAGAGATTACATGTCTTGACAAAGCACACACACACACACACACCGACTCGACTGGCGATAAGAACAATGAACTAAATAAAAAGCCTAAAACAAAATACCAGTTCTCAAAGGTCAACACAAAAAACAAAATTATAACAATATACAGGTCCATGATAGGTTTTTAACATTTAGATAAACAATATGACGAGATCATATGGGATCAGCCTCGGGTACCTTTAAGTAGATCCCGTGAAGAAGCAGACTGTCTTAACAGATCTCGTCAGAATCTCCCTGAAAATAAAGCTATCAGTCACAATTACTGTATCTTATCGTCTTATGTAATTATTATGATCTCAATATTAATTTCATTTACTGGTTCAAACTCTCCTTTCAATTAATTTTGTTATCAAGAAACACATCTAAAAAAGAATTATACTATTAATTTAAACAATAATGTCTACAATGTATATATTGACGAGGAAAAAAAGAATAGGCTAAACAATACTCGACAGAAATAACGTTTGACTTAGCTGTGTTGATATGCCAACTGATGTTTAAACTGTAACATATCACTAGCCTGCCCATGTATCTTAATTATAGACTTTAACGCTGACAATATCGTATTGACCGCAAATATATCAATGAAAAGAGCGCAACTATTGCTTATGTCTGTCTGTCGATGGTTCTAATACTTCTTTACATCTGGTTCAGATTCAGCTGTAGTCCCTCTGGTCTGTTGTTTTTATTTCATGGCAAGTTCGTAATGATTTGTGTGTTAGTGATCATTTTACAATTATCTTACAGAATTTACATTTCGTAAGATACGAAAAAAAGGTAATTGTTAATCCTATTATCACACGATTACGGCTACGTAGATCTCATAGCAACTCAACAACAAATTACACTTAAAATAACATGCTTAAAATGTAATTTGTGTACATCTTAAGAACTTATTTCTAGCCAGTTGTCAACTTAAAGTGTGTTTTTTTCTGATATAGTGCTGAAGACATTGAATATGTCATTTGTACGATTGCTTCATTCGTTTGTTATATAATATTTATTCCGCAAATATTACAAATAGAAAACATAAAAACATCAAACTGTTTCCTTTATCAATCAGTAACTACGAATAGCATTCACCTTCATGACATGCATGGGTTTAGTTTATTATGTATAGGTTAAACAATAGTTTTCCATGTTTTATGAACTTTAAAGCTCGAGGCGCAGCCGAGAGCTTTAAAGTTCATAAAACATGGAAAACTAGTGTTTGACCAATTTAGAACATAATCACCTATCCGAGAAAAATAAAAGAAACAATAATTAGCAATAATTAGTCAAATAATGAACTTTCAGTATCTGTAGAGAAAAATGTATTCAAAAGTCCAAACAAATAAAATGAAAATGTACCCTTAAAACTTTTCTTTTTAATGTGATCATGTAAAACTGTTTCTTAAATAAGTGAACCATGTGTCAAAAATGCTCACCCCAAACTAGTAATTATCTATAGGTTATAGTTAGAAAGATGGATGGAAATGTTCCTTGCTTTAATCTTTTTTCTGAAGAAAACCAAGATTGGCATTTAGAAGATTTAGATTTAATTCAGACTCAGCAACTAATTTTCAGTAACAAACCCGAAAATAGTAGTAATAATAGATTTGCAGATGATGTGTCTACCACAGGATTTGAAAAACAGATTAGTGACCTAATTCCAAAAAAAATTAAAATTTAATTTTTGTACCAAGAAAAGATGCATTTTTTCCATAAACGATATAGATATATTGAAAATGTGAAATTTCAATTATATTTTTAGCTTTTGCTTTGCTCTATTTTTGTTTATTATTATTATTATTATTATTTTTTTTTTTACAGAAAATGGTTTTCTATGTTTGATAATTTATTGTAATCCAGGCATATTTTCAATGTTCTTTAATCAGTCTTAGTGTGAACATTATCGAGTCATTCTATACCTAATAAGAGAACAATACAAATCCAGTCAATCGTGACATTTTATAAAACATAGAAAGCCATGTTTTATGAAAATAAGAGTAAAAAATCCAAGCTTCTGATTGGTCGAGGAGAGGTGATTATGTTCTAACAATCAGTAACTACGAATATCATTCACCTTCATGACATGCATGGGTTTAGTTTATTATCAATCAGTAACTACGAATAGCATTCACCCTCATGACATGCATGGGTTTAGTTTATTATCAATCAGTAACTACGAATAGCATTCACCCTCATGACATGCATGGGTTTAGTTTATAATCAATCAGTAACTACGAATAGCATTCACCTTCATGACATGCATGGGTTTAGTTTATTGTCAATCAAAGGTTAACCATCAGGGGCAAAAATGAGCATTTGCATAAAAAGAGCTGATTGATTGGTTTATGGTGTTTATTGCCACTTTCAACAAATATTTCAGTTAAATCGTGGCTGTATGTCTTTTTGTCGATGAAACCGGAGTATCAGGAGAAAATAAGCGACCTGTAGCAAGTCACTAACAATCTTTATCACAAAGTTAAAGGCGATAGGTGTTGATTGCACGTGTGGTTGTAAATCTAACTACCATTAGATCACAACCACCACGGCCCCTCCTTGCGAAAATGAGATTCAAGTTGTCATCCTTATACAAATGAAGAAACCTCCGGGTATGTCCGTTCTAGGCCCTTGTCAAAAATTGAACATATCTGCTATTAGTGAAAATATTAATAATGAAGATATACGGAATTTAAGTGTCGGCAAATACATGACTACTTACTTTCCTGGGCTGGTATAGGTACTTCAATAAAAGGCTGCATGTTAAACCTTCCTCACGTAGTAAAACGGATTACACTCTGTCTTAAGATCTTTCCTGTGAAGTTATATGTTCAAGGCTTGCCTTACTAGCATCGTTTTTGTATTATATTGCATGACTCGGGAATGAAGAAGAGCATTAAAAGCGTTGTTTCTGTCAGAACACAAACATTCTCTGTCTTGTGAATTTACTGTATCTATTTCCATGGAAAACTATAAGTAATAATTCAAAAGATATTAATAATGAAAATACCTAAAAAAATAAAGACATAAAATACAAACAATTATATGATGTCAGGGTTGATCAATGAATACTTTCATACACCTTAATAATAAAGACGTCAAAGACATATTATTTATCAATGGATATTTGGAATTGTTTTGATATATTTTACTATAAAACTTATATATAAAAAAAAATCTAAAACCCACAATTCACTACAGAAATTAAAGTTGTATAAAACATGCTAAATATGGAATAAATATTATTGTTATTGGTTTTGTCTACTAGAAATGTCATAACATGTTGATTTTATTGTTCATTCCGGGGATGAACATCGTGATATTATTACCTTAGAGATAGTGATGACTTCAAACATAAATATTGAAGGTTGTTCGTTTACCTTTGTTTTTCTTTTATTTTGTTTGTATTGAGCTCATCCATTTAGATTATTCTAAGATGGTAGACATCTAAATTAATGCGCACGACACGTTTCTGGATTCTTAATTGTGGTACTGCTACTTTTTTTCTATTATTTTAATGACCTTGATATATTGAGCGTACCTGATGAAGATTATTCCAGAAACGTGTCGTACCTGATGAAGATTATTCCAAAACGCGTCGTGCGCACTATATTAGATATCTACGTTTTTGCTACCATCACTGGGGCTATTGGTTCCTGATGGTATCATCCTCCCAGTAGTCAGTGTTTCTCTATTGGTTCCTGATGGTATCATCCTCCCAGTAGTCAGTGTTTCTCTATTGGTTCCTGATGGTATCATCCTCCCAGTAGTCAGTGTTTCTCTATTGGTTCCTGATGGTATCATCCTCCCAGTAGTCAGTGTTTCGTCACTAACATGGTTTATTAGATATATTTATTATTGACATTAAGTTGTTAAATAATGTTAATTATCAAGACTAAGTGATCTTAGACGATCTTGGGTATCTTTTTAGGTCCTTTGGTTTTATTGCTCCCAAACACCTTTAAATTACTTGGCTTTCCTATATGTCTATATATAGAGACGGTACCTGATGAAGGTTATTTCAGAAACGTGATGTACGCTCTACCTTTTTATCACATCTAATAACGATCATAAAATGGCGGCATGTGACATTCTGTTAAACAACGACCAATAAATGGTGAAATAGCAACAAATAGTGGCTTGTTTGTTCTTTTGTACTGTTTCTTTTGGCCATTGTGTTGTTTATCCTTCTTCGTTTTACGGATTCTGATTACCCCCCTTTGTTATCTTCAAGCTCTTCTTAATGCACTATCATGAATAGATCAAATATGTAAGTGTAGAAGTGACCGTATACAAAAGGCTCATAAACGTATAGGATTCTGATGTAGAACACATTCTTGTTTGGACCCCTCAAACTATACCTTAAGGAGCCCCAACACAAGTATTTAAGGAACAACTAGACATCTCACTATAAACACTATAATAATAGTAATAATAAACTGACCAAAAACAATAATTCTTCAGACATATTATGACTTACTTTATAGACGGAGAGCTTGACAATATTGGCTAATATTTTACAGAATGCTCCCCGAACGTTAAAGACTTCTTATGTAGATTTTAAAACAAGTTGTGATACAAACGGCTAAATGTTGCGTCCCTTCCCAATCTAACAGTCAAAAGTCGTTACTACTGTATAATATTTCTACATTGTCTAACTTGTTCCCGTTCTGTAATATACATGAACTAGTTACTACTGTATAATATTTCTACATTGTCTAACTTGTTCCCGTTC
>MJUT01003160.1:22889-34794 GCA_002080005.1 Gigantidas platifrons
TGGTAATAGCCTGGCCAATCCAGAATATTATAACTATGGTAATAGCCTGGCCAATCCAGAATATTATAACTATGGTAATAGCCTGGCCAATCCAGAATATTATAACTATGGTAATAGCCTGGCCAATCCAGAATATTATATCTATGGTAATAGCCTGGCCAATCCAGAATATTAGATTCAATATGGTAATAGCCTGGCCAATCCAGAATAATAGATTCAAATGTCCACTCTATTAGTCGTTATAATGGGGAGTGGTGCTTAAGGTAAGAAAGCCAGTCAGTGACGTAATAATGATGCCAACAGAGGTGGCATGAATTTGAATAGATTTTCAGGTCTTTCGTTGAGGATGGACACCTCATAAAATCAGACCCCAACTGTTAACATCGGTTAAGTCTCCTGACGAGACATGAAATTGATAAGAGGTTGTGTAACGATAAGTCATGTTATTTGAGTATCATAATAGATATAAATATCCCTCTGCTATAGGGTGACTGACGTACCATAACTTCATAACACTACTACCTGATAGGGGTCGGTGGTTGATTTTTTTTTGGTTTTTTTTTTTGGTCTGTATATGTAACATCATAATAAAATGAAGGTCTTTGTATGATTACTCAATCCGTTTTCTTGCTTAGTTGTTGATAACCCCTCATCTAGGAAATTCATTTCTATGACACCAAATAACCCCAAAAACTAACTAGATTCCCAAATGTAGTGTTCATTGACAGAAGTAAACTGTACTGTACTGTTCAACTGGAGTACATGGAACGATTTCACACTCATTTTAGGGTATGAATTGTGCTCATTATTGAGGACCTTATTGTGACTGTAAAATGTAGAACAATAAAAGAGTTGCTCCTTTACTTTGTGTCTAAATGTAAAATTGGAATGGATAGTCTCTCATGTTCATTTACATCCGCCAAAGTTCCGTGTCAGTTTTCATTGTGGACCATAGATGCTTTATACATGACTGTTATGTAGACAAGCAGTATGTATTTATCTAACCACGAACAACATATTTTGTATTTTTTTTTCATTTAGGGTTTTTTAGACTTAGATCTGTTATTGTCATTTACACGGCGTAATGGTTAGCGTGATCGCCTGGAGTGGTCGCCTGTAGTGCGGTATATTGTGGGTTCGAGCCCCGGTCGGGTCAAACCAAAGACTATAAAATTGGCATTTGTTGCTTCTCCGCTAAGTACGCAACATTAAGGAGAAATAGCAAAGAATGGTTGGCTTGGAATCAAAATAATGTGTCCAAGTGGAGCGTAATGTCTACACGCAGACTGTTGTTTCAGTGAGCTACATTTAGCACTGCAAAAATCCAACTCATCGTGTTGTTCTAGAATAAAGCGGACCTAATCAGCATTGAACATTAACTTGTTCTCTCCATGCCATAGCTGACAAATGGCTGAATTGGTGTTAAACAACAATCACGCACTCACTCACTACGTCAGTTCTTGGAGTTCAGCTAGGACAACATACTTAATATAGACGGTTTATCATTGCGGAGAGAGTGCTCAAAATAATTTGGATTTTGTCTCCCTTAGAATATTCAAATTAGTTTCTCTACTTTTACTAAAATGGAAGGGATCGTTAGTGGTCGTGTTGATATGGTGGTTAGAATTACAACTACCTATGCAATCAGTGTCTATCACCATTAACGTTGTGAGTGGAATCCAACTTAGGCGAGGTGTACTGGATACAACATTATGTGATAAAGTTTGTCAGTGACTTACGGCAGGTCGGTGGTTTTCTGCGAGCACTCCGGTTTCCTCCACCATTAATACTGACCTCCACGATGAAACTGAAAGTGGCGTTAAGCACCAAAAACCCAAACCAAACCTAAAATATAATTTAAAACATAGTAAACACTCTATACAATGAAAAACAAAACTATCACTGTCGGAACAGTTCAAAATCCGATCGAGAAAACATAGAGACAAAAATCGACACTTGTAAAACAACTATAAATGGACTTTTAATTGCCTGGCTAGGAGATGGAAAGTGATCTCAATATTTTGACACCTTTCCCGTTCTCGTACGTTAACTAATGACGCATTATTGTGTTTATTTACACCTATTTTAACCCATCTCATGTGAGGCATTTAAGATAGAGTGTTTGTTCAAGCCACAATGACTGTCTACAAGTCACAATGACTGTCTACAAGCCACAATGACTGTCTACAAGCCACAATGACTGTCTACAAGTCACAATGACTGTCTACAAGCCACAATGACTGTCTATAAGTCAATGCATTCGTTACTTAACACCAATGTCATCGACATATTACAGAGAAAGAGCACGTGTGCGATGCCTTGACAAATTCACAAATAGATGTGTCAGACCTCATGACTGGATGTTTGACATCGAGACTGCCTATGGGTTAATGTACCATGTACCATAGTTGTGATAAATTTCTATTGAAAAAGTGTGAGGGTATCTACACATAACCTATGAAAGGAATTCAGTGCATACTATTGGTCGACCAATCAGAAACCAGAAAACCAGTTAAAAATTTGCAATACCGCTAACTTGACGGAGAAACTTGTACTAATCGTTGTAATACTTATGCCCCTTGTGGGTCCTTGATTTGGTAAATAAAGTTATTATTCTATTCTTATTCTTGTACTAAACAAATCCTCAAACTCTAAAGAAAAAAAATGGAATATTAATTTATTTGACGTTTACTACAGACATTTAAAATAATTTTCAATATTTGAATATTTGTCGACAATGAAAACAGTTAGATTTTCGGGAAATCTATTTTGATTAGAACAGAAGCGCGGACCTCGAAGAAAACACCTTGATTTTCGGAAAATCAAGTATATTTTTTTTACTTATAAAGAAAGTTGTACTCACTCAATCAAAGCGTTAGCAATTATTACTAGAAAATTGAAATAAAAAAAAAACCGCTTAATATAAGAACAAATTGAAAGGATATGGAGAGTAAATGTACACGAGACAAAATCCCAGTTAATACAGAGTAAAACAGCAAAGGAAGAACGCTTTTATTGTTCGACTTCTAATCCGATTGCAAATCTAGCACGTCGTCCATGGCGGCATCCACCTCATACCGATCTAAAGCTTGTGAAAGTGTGATATCATCTAGCCTGAGCGACATTTCATGGTAATTTTCTATGTCATTGCATATTTGTGAAAGCGTTCCATTAATATGTCGTCAATCGTATGATCCCACTGACCATCGAAATTTAAAAAGTATATTTCCATACCATCGTGACTCTCCATTTTACTTGGCAGACGTTTACTAGAAAGCTGAAACATTTGGCGGTTTTTGCAAAGCGCGAGCCGTTTAGGACGTCAAATTAAACTCAGGTACATGTCATTTACCAAATAAAAAATGATTGGTTATGTGAAGATACCTGGAGGAGGAGCTATAAATGTCACTCGAAAGCAGAGCTTCTTCTCTTCTCTCGGTTTAGAACTGGAGTCGTTACCGACTGTAATTTAGTTCTGCGGGACTACAGCTGCGCTTTTCCCAGACACACACAGCAATTGATCCCTGGACTATTTACAGGTAAAATAACTGGATATATACAGCTAAAACTATGTACATGGGGCTGTTGATCTAGTAGCTGGCAGGACTAACCCCAAGGTTAGCCCTGAATTCCTCAATGGAGGTTGCTGCTGCTGCTGCGACTGGTAGATGGTTCCAGTCCACTACTGTTCTCAAGAAGAAGGAGTTTCTATATATGGTGTTGGTGGTCCTCTCTTGAAATAGTTTGTGCGGTCCCCTGGTTCTACTGTCACTGCTCCGTATGTAAAGGTTCCTGTTGATGTCTACTAGGTTGTGCTGGATTTTATATAGCATGTAGAGTCGGCTGTTTTTCCTTCGTTGTTCGAGGCTTTGCCACCCTAGGGAATTAACCATATATGTTACGCATCCAGGTGTTCTGCTGGTATAATCCTTGGTCACAAAACGAGCAGCTCTTCTCTGGACGTTCTCCAGGGCCTTGATCTTATTTTGGCTAGTAGGATCCCAAACAGTGGATGCATACTCAAGTGTGGGTCTAACAATCGTTGTGTAGCTGGCTTCTCTCACTGGTTTTGGACAGTCTTTCAGGTTCCGTCTGATGAATCCAAGAGTTCTGTTTCCTTTGGCTACCACATTGTCTACATGTCTGTCCCAAGATAGGTTGCTGGTTAGGGTTACTCCTAAGTATTTTCTGGCATCTTCTATCTCTAGGGTATGGCCATGAAGTTGGTACTGTGTGTTTAGGATGAGCTTGGATTTACCCGATGTAACTCTTATCACTGTGCACTTGGTAGGGTTGAATGCCATCTGCCATGTGTTCTCCCAGGTCTCTAATGCCGTGAGGTCCTCTTGCAGTAGTTTGTGATCTTCAATACTAGTTATTGTGCGAAATAAGATAGTGTCGTCGGCAAATAATCTGGTTTCTGAGTGGGTGATGATGTCAGGCATGTCGTTGATATATGCTTGGAACAAAAGGGGACCGAGCACGGAACCTTGCGGGAAACCAGACATCACTGGAGCAGATGTTGATGTTGCGCCTTCCAGTACGACGTTCTATTTTCTATTCTCTAGGAATTACCTCACCCAGTTAATGGTCTTGCTGTTAACTCCATAATATGTCAGCTTATGCAGTAATCTTGAGTGAGGAACCTTGTCAAAAGCTTTAGCAAAATCAAGTAAGATGATATCGACTTGTGATCCGTTTGCTAAGCGCCTGGCTATCTCCTGGACTGAAACAATTAGTTGGGTTTCACAGGACCGTCTGTTTCTAAAGCCATGTTGGGCGTCTGTTAATATCTTGTTGGCATCGAGGTGCTTCATAATACTGCTATGTATGATGTGTTCTAGGATTTTACAGGATATTGAGGTTAAGGACACCGGTCTATAATTTGCTGCTATGTGTCTCTCTCCTTTTTTGTAGATGGGCACCACTAGTGCGTCTCTCCAATCTTGTGGGACTTCTCCGGCTTCAAGGGAGTATTGGTAGATCCGTGTCAGTATTGGTGCTAGTTGGTTGGCAGCTGATCTAAGAATGAAAGCTGGAATATCATCAGGTCCTGTTGCTTTGTGTGGTTTCTGTGTCTTCAGAAGTTTTAGTACTCCACGTTCGCTGATATTAATTTGTTCCATAGTGTTAAATGGACTTCGACCTTTATCTGGTAAGTTGGTGTGGTCTTCCTTGGTGAATACGGACTTGAACTGGTCATTTAGTATGTTCGCCTTACTCTGGTTGTCGCTATGTAGGAAGCCGTCTTTGTCTTTCAATGGTGCTACTCCGATGAATTCTTGGCCTTTACTCTTTATGTAAGACCAAAAGTTCTTTGTGTTGTCTTTATCACAGATGACGTCAGTCATATATTCCTTGTTGGTTTTCCGAACCTCCCACTGGACTTCTCTTTGTAGTCTTTTGTATCTGTCATTGTCTCTTTTCTTTCTTGTCTTTCTGGCTTTTGAATGGGCTCTGTTCTTCTGGGTTATTTTTCTTCTTATTCTGGTGTTTATCCATGGATTTGAGTGTCTTGGTTTGGTGGTTTTGGTTGGTACTCTGTGCTCCATTGTGGAATGTATTTTGTCTTTAAAGTCTGTCCACATGCTGTTAATGTTGTCAAAGGACTTTTCCATAAAGGTGTTTCCATATGTTGCAATGTCTTCCTGTATTTTGTTGATGTCTGCCTTCTTCCAAAGCAAAATATTTCGTCTTGGTGGTTTTGGTCTTGTTGCTTTGCATGCTACATCTAAAAGGACTATATCATGATCACTGTTTCCTATTGATGGTATTGGTTTACAGCGATGCTTGAAAGATGGATGTGTTGTGAATATCAGGTCCAAGGTGTTATCTCCTCTTGTTGGGAAGTCTACTATCTGTTCTAGACCATTGTCTGCTACTGCATCTATGTATGCTCGGTTCACTTCCAAGGGATATTGGTTCGACTGTATCGTGTGGTCTTTCCAATTTATGTCGGGCAAGCTGTAATCTCCCCCTATCAGAAATATATCGGTCTTTCTTGTTTCTTAGCGTTGTAATTTCTTCTTTATATTTGTCGGTGCTTTGGTCATCTACTTGTGTTGGTGGTCTGTAGTAGGATGCTACCCTCATTCTTTTTTGTCCTTCTAATTTGATGGTTCCACTGATAAGTTCAAGACTATCACTCTTGATGATGTTCCCTAGCTGAAGCTCCCTTTTAGCTGCGATCAGTACTCCCCCGTGCGGGTCAGATGGCCTATCTCTTCGTTCTACATCAAGGTTTAAATAAGGAGGAAATATTTCGCTGCTTTTGATGTTTGTGTCTAACCATGTCTCTGTTCCCAGAACTATATCAGCGTCCGTAGTTTCTAAGATGGATTCAAGCAGTTTGCCTTTCTTTCTTAAGCTTTGAAAATTGATATTTAATATTCTTAAGGACTTTCTGGTCCTTTTTCTCTGTGCCGGGGTGTTTGTAGCGTTGTTCGGCTTTGGTGAGGATGTCATGATAGGTGAGCCGGCTATGCTAGTTGGCGAAAACATAATGCTACTGCTATGTGAACCTAAGCTCGATCCTGAAGTTGATGGTATTGATGCATCTGATATGCTGTCAAGACGAGATGGTTGTGTGGATAAATTTACTGATGCATTATTATTCATGTTGTTTGTCGTTGAATCTGGTACATGATAAAGTATGGTAGACGAATTATTGGGTTTTGCGCAGGATGGGCACGACCATGTCGCTTCGCTACTGCCTAGTTTATCAAATTCTTCTGTAGTCATTCCCAGGCATGATTTGTGAATCCATGTGTCGCAATCATCGCAAGCTATGACCTTGTCTTTGCAAGCTTTCGTACAGATCCCACATGGAAATCTGGGGCGCCTTGGGCCAGGGTGTTGTTCGATCCCAGAAAGCAGTAAGAGTACAAGTCTGTATGAACTTCTGTCTTTGTAGATCAGTGGAATGGGGTGAGAACGGTGTTTGATATGTTGAAGCCAATAATACACATTGTCAGCAGGTGTTACGGTGTCAGTGTATCGCTCAGCAAAGTACAAATTCATACCATTTTTGATGTATTTGTGTTGAAAAGGGCAGTGTATGTGTGGATAGTACCTGTCCTCAAGCTTCAGATGTTGATTGTTCACTGCTTTATCCGCTATCAGCAACGGTGACAGCAAGAATGTCGTCCATTGGAACATTGTTTATACTAGTAACATGGGGACCGCCATGTTGGCCTCGTTTTCGCAACTGTCAAAAAGTTCATTCAAAGTGATGAAAAACGGATAAATATGTCAGATCTGTAAATTTTGGGCTCTTTTTGCATAAATCCGTTCTAAAATACTTCCATAGGCGAATGATATTAGTTGTTGTTGTCTCAGTAATGTGTATAATCCAAAATCACACTAAAGTCCGAGTGAAAAACAGCTGTTTGTGTCTGGGCCTGCGCAGTCTCGTGAATTTTAGCTCCTCCTCCAGGTATCTACACATAACCAACCATTTTTTATATGGTAACTAAAACATACACCTAGAAATGGTCTGGCAATAATAAAAACAATAGAAGCGTCTCAGATGGAAACTTGTAAATACGACAAGATATAATTGGAAATTCTTTGTGTTGATTAGTGTTTTGTCACAAATTGGACCAATCACAGTTAATGGTGTGCAATTGTGTCAGTTGTTTTTGAACCTGTGATATTTTTGCTACGATGAAACAAATATACACAGTTCGACTTGAGAACCATTACAATACGAAATATGATAAGGGTAATAACAAAATTACCGAACACAGAGCAATCTTATAAAGGGAAAGTCAAAACTCATAAATCAATAAACAGACAAAATCAGTCAACAACCGGAAAACTAGGAAAACCGCAATGACTCTGACTTGGTACAGGCATTTCTAAATTATATAAAAGCATATACAAATGTATATGCAAAAGTTTGCAGGTCGTTTACGTGAAGTATTTCTTTACTGAAAAGCAAATTATGATCGCATACCTTCAACAGGGATATTTATAGATTATTATATGGCATTTTTCATATTACATGTCATATCAACCCGAGACCTCCATATTAGCCCAAGGGCCAAAGGCCCGAGGGCTAATATGGGTCGAGGGTTGATATGGCATGTAATATGAAAAATGCCATATCATAACCTATTTATCATATACAGATTGTGGACAAAAGTATTCGTACGATTCCAATATTCCCTTATATTTCATATTTAAAAAAAAAATTACTCTGAAGTCAATTCATGTCCGATCTCGATAATTTATGTATCAATAAAAACATAATTTTATGTATTTTTACTCTATAATTTCAAAATAATTTTCTATGATAAACATTTTGAGAATACACAAGTCAAACTCAACTGAATTCATTTTTTTTTTTCGAAACAAAATGCAATGATAATTTTTGCTGACATATTATTAAAAGTCTGTGTTTAAATCATGGCCATTTGAAAAACATGCCTCAAATTTTTTTTTCTCAAAATTACTAGTTTATGATTAATTTCAGATTATACTCAGTTTCCTTACTTGTGTTTTCATTTGATTTATGAAGCAAGCAGTGTCATCATTCATTGCATAACGAGCATTTTCCATGTTTTCTCCGTTATCCATTTTGACAGAAGCAGACGACGGAAGATATATTAATAACGAAAACTAATCGGACAAAAAAATACAACGTGAATTCCACGGAAAAAGAATTCAAAAAAAAGAAGACTTTATAATTACAAGTGAAAACCTAAATACTTCATTTCATTCAAAATTACCGGTCGCCATTTTGAAAAATCCATATCTCACCCCCCATGTAATACGGCACACATTATTACACCCCCATGTAATACGGATCAGGTTATTACACCCCCTAGAGATATGACTTGTTGCATTTCGAATTTATGACATATGCAAAATTAAACATATCTTGAGCAAGTATATGATAAACATATATATTAATACAAAACCCAGTAACATCATTAGTTGTGTATTCGTTGACAGAAAGATGATCGTCCCTATAAATGCATACAAAGTCGCCGTTGACCGCGTGTAATGACATTTCAACTCTTGTGTCGTGTCACATTTTCCACGTCTGCCACGGTAAGGGTACCATGGAAAATATTGGCTTTATATATGTTTTTTCCGCGTTCTTTTTCTTGTAACAAACAACTTGCAGTATCTCCTAATAAATAAACCAAATATTAGTTTGTTGGTTGTCATTGGTGATCTCTTCAACGGAAAACGTTTCTAATTCTATCAATTATCTAATCCCTTTCAATTATGTAATCCATCAATTGTTGCAAACTCTACTGTGACTGTGAAATGTAGAACAGCATTAAAACGCTGTTCCTAAAGGTAATGTTGGATAGTCTCTCATCTTCATTTACATGTATGTTATATATGTAAATGTATATTTCAAATTGTCAGTAATGTGTTACATTTGAATTCGCATTACGAAACTACGGTAAACAATCGTAGTTTCAGATATGGAAATTAAGTCTAATGCTAACGTAAGTTTAATGAGGACATTTGAACAGAAGACGTCCCTATATTCGCCCTATATCTTGCATATTTCACTATAGACAACGATGATTAAAGGAAGCTGTAGCAATGTCATTTTTAAGCGATAGATGCTCCCGGTGTTTTTAATCTATGTATGGTTTTACAGCTTGCGATTTTCACTATAGATCTAATAAACGAAGAACGATTGATTTTTTTTTATCTTAGTATTGATATACATTCTCTTAATAAAGATTAATATGTTTTAGTGTTTTGTTATTCTGAATAGATAATAAAGAGAGATTTCTTTGACGTAAGACGAAACACTGGATATATCCACCCACACCCTACCAGACAAGTTAATAAATATTCACTACTATATACATAGTAAAACGTCTTTTTACAACACGACTGTATTCCCATGCCAAAAGGTTGAATTGTATTTGGTTGTTTTTCATCAATATCTGTGATGAACAACACAGTCGTCAGAAGGTTTTAAGGGATGTTTGGTTTCGTACTACAGACAAAAATGATTTGTCTTTTATAATGAGGGTTCGTTTAGTTTGCTTCAACATACATTCTATCAAATGGAAATGCTCCGAAAGCGAGAGACGTAATCATTGGTGATGCATTTGTCAGAAGATTTTTTATTTAATTTACAGAAGGTCCCATAGACTATGCCTACCGTAGAGTAGTTTCTAACGAATTATCGATTCATATAAATTTGTGATCAGCACCATAAACAGAGGCCGCGTTACAATTATAGTACATATGCTTTAATCGTATCACTTGTATTAATCTACTTATTCAAGAACAGCATCACTAAATTACACATACTGATGTATTCATAGTTTGATATATTAGACTTCACACAAACTGATAATCAGATAAAGAAGTATAAAAATGTAACACAAAAACATCACACTGTCAGAACAATTCCAATATGAAATATCAAAATCGTAGAAATACGCAAAATCAATGGCTCTAAAACACAAATATGTGACCGCTCACTAGATGTAATATACGTCTAGTACATATGTACATTTCACCGAAATCATGACAAATGCTATCCCAGCAAACCTGATAGCGACTGTAGAGTCTGAAGATACGAAAAGGGCAATCAGAATCCGTAAATATAAGAAAAATAGACAACATAAAGCCAAAAGGGCAATCAGAATCCATAAATAGAAGAAGAATAGACAAAACAAAGGCAAAACGGCAATCAGAATCCGTAAATATAAGAAGAATAGACAACACAAAGCCAAAAGGGCAATCAGAATCCGTAAATATAAGAAGAATAGACAAAACAAAGCCAAAACGGCAATCAGAATCCGTAAATATAAGAAGAATAGACAAAACAAAGCCAAAAGGGCAATCAGAATCCGTAAATATAAGAAGAATAGACAACACAAAGTCAAAACGGAAATCAGAATCCGTAAATATAAGAAGAATAGACAACACAAAGACAAAAGGGCAATCAGAATCCGTAAATATAAGAAGAATAGACAACACAAAGCCAAAAGGGCAATCAGAATCCGTAAATAGAAGAAGAATAGACAACACCAAGCCAAAAGTGCAATCAGAATCCGTAAATAGAAGATTAGACAACATAAAGCCAAAAGGGCAATCAGAATCCGTAAATAGAAGAAGAATAGACAACACAAAGCCAAAAGGGCAATCAGAATCCGTAAATAAAAGAAGAATAGACAACACCAAGCCAAAAGTGCAATCAGAATACGTAAATAGAAGATTAGACAACATAAAGCCAAAAGGGCAATCAGAATCCGTCAATAGAAGAAGAATAGACAACACAAAGCCAAAAGGGCAATCAGAATCCGTAAATAGAAGAAGAATAGACAACACAAAGCCAAAAAGGCAATCAGAATCCGTAAATAGAAGAAGAATAGACAACACAAAGCCAAAAAGGCAATCAGAATCCGTAAATAGAAGAATTGACAACATAAAAACAAAAGGGCAATCAGAATCCGTAAATAGAAGAAGAATAAACAACACAAAGCCAAAATGGCAATCAGAATCCGTAAATAGAAGAAGAATAGACAACACAAAGCCAAAAGGGTAATCAGAATCCGTAAATAGAAGAATTGACAACACAAAGCCAAAAGGGCAATCAGAATCCGTAAATAGAAGAATAAACAACACAAAGCCAAAAGGGCAATCAGAATCCGTAAATAGAAGAAGAATAGACAACACAAAGCCAAAAGGGCAATCAGAATCCGTAAATAGAAGAAGAATAGACAACACGAAGCCAAAAGGGCAATCAGAATCCGTAAATAGAAGAAGAATAGACAACACAAAGCCAAAAGGGCAATCAGAATCCGTAAATAGCAGAAGAATAGACAACACGAAGCCAGAAGGGCAATCAGAATCCGTAAATAGAGGAAGAATAGATAAACACGAAGCTAAAAGGGCAATCAGAATCCGTAAATAG
>MJUT01003160.1:57683-68765 GCA_002080005.1 Gigantidas platifrons
TCCTTCATTAGTTATAGAGGATGGAGTGTGCTTCCTTCATTAGTTATAGAGGATGGAGTGTGCTTCCTTCATTAGTTACATGTAATGCTATTACAGTTGGATTCACAAGTTTTCTGTGAAAATTGTTATTAAGTCATCTTAAGGTTTGGTAGCTATTTCTTGAATTCATCATCGATGTCATTGGATCCGAAGTTTGGATATAATCTGCCATTGAGTCCAAGGTCGAAGATCGTCCCCGAGTGACAGAAATTCATTCCTTTCCCGAGCGGAACATAGTGGAAACTGGATAAAGGAAATATAATGTTATTTCTTCTATTTAAAAACCCATATGGATGGGATTACCAGTGATAGACCACATATTGATCATAGATAATAAGGAGAGGGGCGTCTGAGGCAAATATTAGACAAGTGTATGTTGTAATAGAGCCAGTATCACAGTTAAGTGAGTTAGATTAATAGGGTCTCCTAGACGTGTGACTTTTTTTTCTTTAAGTACTCCTCTAGGTTTCGTCCGGAATATACAGAAATTGTAAAGATTATCTGTAGTTGGGTGTTCATTGAATTATCACTCTGCCTTTTTTGCCATGTACGAAATATTCATCACAATCATTGTGAAACCATGTTTTCCTGGATATTTAAGATTTTGTCGATATAGAGGTGTTGAAATGTCACCTTGACATCACAGATATTTTTTAGTTTCTGTCTCAAACCGTATGTTAACCCGTCAAATCAAATAGATAGTTTTAGTAACATTGATTGTTTTCTGTGTTGTATTTACGCTGTCACTGAATCATTGTCTATTAGTATTATTATTGGGCATTGTTCTGAGGTCTATTACATGCTACATATATATATATAAAACGTCGGAAGCAAATAAAAACAACCACAATCACACATGCAACTGCATAATTCGAGTAAGGCACAAATTACACAAATTACACATGCAAATAATGCTTTATGAAATAAAATATTCGACCACATTTCTTTAGGGATCAATAGAGATGCACCAGACTTACATAGGGAGAACAAGATGTTTATTTTATATAGCCAATGAACTTTTTATATTAATAAAGATGTGTGAGAGGAAGAGTTCAGTCAAATGTTTTCTGAAATCAAAAGTCGATACAGATTGTACAACGTTTTGATAAATATGGACCACATAGGATGCTTTTGAAGTAAACAATCATAAAATGTTCGGGTGACTGACATTTCTCCTGTCAAAATATAAAATTTTACAAATATTCCAACATAATAACATTAGTGGTGTCTTTTGAAGATTTTGTATAAGAGGTCTTACATCTAGTCAATACGACTCTAACCTAGGATTTATGGAATTCGTTTTAGTGTTACATTTGAAATACGTTCTTTGATTTCAACATAACTAAACGGAAAACGATGGTAGTTTGTCCATATTATATCAACACGAATGATTTCATTCAATTGTTTATTCGTGTATATTCGTAAATATGTAGGCGTGGTCCACAAAGAGACGAACCATTACTCAAAACCTGTCTATTTCAAGATGGTATTTTATAGTCGTGGATCGTTTAATTATCAACATTTGTAAAATTTTATGATATTTTATGTCTTAAAATTCTTCTTTAAGTGGTTGATGCAAATTTTAGTTTCATCTTCAAAGACTGAGAAAAATGGAGTGATGTTTCCTTTATGCAAACTACAAATAATTCATAGATAACTTTGATCACATGTATTGCGAGTTATTTGCAATTAAGCATTGATAACTTCCAAATTGAAAATATAACGTATAGGAATATAAACTTTATGGCCCTTAAAGGACTTTTTGATTCTTTTAAATAGGGGATTATAAAACAAGAAGGATAAATGTTTGCTTCGGTGAGTTTGATTGCTAAATTTAAATGTCACGCTGGCGGTAGAAACATTTTTCTTTAAATCATGATCGAATAAAATTTTTTAACGTTGTCTCTTATAGATAGGTTCTGTTCCTCTTTGACGATGTATCAATTTGACATTAAAGGAATTTTGTTTTAACAATGTGAAGATTTATTACCAGGGAAATTTTTACAATGTTAATGCATTTTCAATTTTAATGAACTTTTAATAAAATATTGTATGACATAATATATTTAATGTACATGTATCTGTAACATATAACTACATGTACTTCTCACAGGTTACACTTGGATACATATTGAAATTTTATATTTTATATCTATATTTATGAATACAAGAATATGATTTATGCCATCAGCTGTTTGTTCCAGAACATTTATATTTGCTTTCAGAAACAGGTGAGACTTTTCTTTTCTTACAAGCTAAATACACAACACAACATAAGTTAAGATTTTCCTTAAGAAACATGTACGTTATGGAAACCCCGCCCATTTTTCTTGAGTGGCATGCACAAAACTTCCTTAAGTATTTCTACGGAAATTATTAGCTCTTCCCATTTAATGAATAGCACCAGACGTTTCGCACGATATTGCGTCCAATAAAAATTGGTGTCAATGTCTTGATAAAAAAGTCCAGGATTTCAGTGTTGTAAAGCAAAATTCAAATATGCGTATATCTAAATAAATCCTAAAACAACGCGCTTCTGTCTGGCTATTATTCCTAAGTTCCTGATAATTTATTCTAATTATTTCAGTGTTCAAAGTTGTACTCTTACGCTAATATTTTGCTGTCCGACGTAACAGTTTGAAGTTAAGAAAATTGGGTTTTCGTTGGTTTCTCAGTAAACTCGACCCCGAAATGCGCGCAATTTTACTACACGAAAGTACCCATAAAACAGATAACATCTATAGGTAAAATGCTAAAATCGAGTTTTCCTTTTTGCGACAGTGGCCAAATTGCTATGTCTAGCCACAATGTCCAAACGTCACTTTTTAGATTTTTTCTACGAGATGCCGCTATTTGAGTAGACACTATAAATAAAATACAAAAGAGAAATAGCAAAGTTTATTATGGAAGAAAGTTCCCATACCTGGCTAAAATATACATGTAGAATGTGCAAGGTTTGCTTGTTCATTAGTTTTTTTGCCCGACTTTTCCATGTCTAGCTAAAATGTCCAATATGGCAAAAACGTCACACTTTTTTTTATATCATTACCATTTGCATAACGTCAGCAAGTTAACAAATTAATAAAAGCTATAATTGTATTTACAAATCCGAATAAAACTTACAAAAACAAATAAAAAGTACAACACAATTTAAATACAACAATAGGTGATAAAAACGTAAAAGAACAGAACAAAATAAAACAAAACGAAAATGACAAACAAATTAATAACTTAGTAAATAAAACACAGGAAATCATACAAACAAAACAAGAAAAAGTTTAAATAAATACACACAAAAATAAATAAAATGAATGCTAAGGAAATTTATTCAGATAAAACATAGATATTTTCGTTACAATTCAAAGAAAAACATATATCATCTATTGCAAGCAAAAATGAAACGTTGCTGTGTTTTCAAATAACGTTAAAATAAGCACATTTAACTTGTTACACTGCACGACGCAATACCGTGCGAAACGTCACAATGTAGAGGGACACCTCGCGGAAACGTGAGTTTCCTTTTTTAATACGAAAACAAATCCAGAAATCTGATTACTTTATGTACGTCCTATCACAATCTTCATATATTTCGCTATTATGGTGCATATTATGATCAGTTTTAGATTATAAAGCATGGCTATCCAAATTACATATTTGTACTTTTCTTCCTGGTTTTCATAATAATTTTCCGTGATTTACGAGAAGTTCTACACAATGGTATTTGTATCTAAGGTTTTTAAATCTATATGAGCGCAATGAATCGTTCTTCTATTCAATGATCTGTTTGTAATCAGTTTGGAATGTAAATTGATATATAATTTGATATATATAAAAGGTAACACTTTCGAAGTGATGACTGCAACGTAACCACTAAAACCCTTGGTGCAGTAACTTCCTTTTAGGAAACAACCTCCTACCTAGCTAATTCAGACAGGAACTACATGCTCTGTGATACCATATGAATAGTAAAATATATACATAGCAGGCATTGTTGGAATGCTGCTTTGTTTGAGATTATATTTAAGGGACTTCCATACTATCATTCCTCTTTTTGAATGAAAATCTCCTTTAACGGAATTCCATGCTTGCGTTTTTAGTCGACCCTCACATTCATTTGCTAGATGTTGGTGACGGTATGAAGCAGACATAGCTATATCTGTGATTACCTTTATTTCAAGGTCAATGTGATAGGTACGGTCAACATAGTCACCAAGCGTATGTATAGGAACGTGACATTAAAGAACTAGGCTAGCTTCTGTTCGGCTTTTCTTGAGAATCCCCTGCATGAAGTTTGCTTTACACCAAGAAAGGAACAAATCGTCAAAAAGAGGAGATGAGGTACAAATAAGAATACCGACTCTGTTGATAAACATACTGTTGATAAACTGAAGTACGATTTATATTATTTAACTGTAGCAACAAATATGTTTCAAACATACAATATTTTATCAGTTTTTGTGTGGTCTTATAAACTGATTTCCATTTAGCTTTTGTCTTATAACAAGGAGTACCCCCTTGATGGCAGATGGTCAGGTTAAAAAACGGAAAGTCCTGAACGTTTACCATAGCGAGTATTGTTGAGGCGAGTGGCACGCTGCACGTTGTCCTTTACGTAGATTGCACAGAAAGGAAGGGCATTGTAGAAGCTACAAAAAGGCTAAATTTGCCGTCCCTACCCAATTCTCTATACTTTCTAGGGGGAAAGTCGTTGCCCCGGTCATCCAACCCCTCCATCATATCTATAGTGTTTAGATTTTGCATTTTATTAGCAATTTCTGTAAAACATTTAGTAAAAGCTATATATTAAGAAGTATAAATAAATGTATGTCTATTTATTAATTGTGGAAAAACACTACAGACTTTATCACCAACATGACCATATGACCTAGAATCAGACTATGTTGCGTAGTGAAAATCTCACAGTAACCGGAAGCTGAACAAGACTTAAAGGATTGTGGTTGTTATGGACAATACCCATTAAAACATACAATGTCTTGATTTGTCAAAATATCATAGGTGTATATATTAAACCAGAAATATTGTTATTTTGGATGCAAAATATGAGGTTCGCGACAATCTGTGTCTCTCACCTGATACAGGTAATAAACATAAAATGTGAAATTCATTATCAGACAGCCCCGGTCATTTTAGATTTCTGATTCACACCAAAGTCAAAAGAATAGTAAATATAAACGATAGAGAAACCGAAGGGGACAATCAACACCGGACAAACAAAACACAGGATGAAGACAAACAAAACACAGGATGAAGACAAACAAAACAAAAAACACAAAAACCCCACCAAAACACGAGTGGGGTGAACCCAGACTCCCTCGGTGGTCAAGCAGTTCCTGTTCTTTATATTTTATGGATATATTGGTTTAAATGTGTGAAGTGGTTTCTGAGTTTTTTCTTGTGTTTTGTTTCTCATAGCATTCTTTATTATAATATGCTATGATGTGGTATCCATCTTGGATTTAAGATCGGCATCACAATCACAGAGTGAATAAAAAGCCAACCTAGTATCATTAATGCAACCCCCTGTTAGAACCGGGTAACAAAAAGCCAACCTAGTATCATTAATGCTACCCCCTGTTAGAACCGGGTAACAAAAAGCCAACCTAGTATCATTAATGCAACCCTCTGTTAGAACCGGGTAATAAAAAGCCAACCTAGTATCATTAATGCAACCCCCTGTTAGAACCGGGTAATAAAAAGCCAACAGAGTATCATTAATGCAACCCCCTGTTAGAACCGGGTAACAAAAAGCCAACCTAGTATCATTAATGCAACCCCCTGTTAGAACCGGGTAATAAAAAGCCAACATAGTATCATTAATGCCACCCCCTGTTAGAACCGGGTAATAAAAAGCCAACCTAGTAATCATTAATGCAACCCCCTGTTAGAACCGGGTAATAAAAAGCCAACCTAGTATCATTAATGCCACCCCCTGTTAGAACCGGGTAGCAAAAAGCCAACCTAGTATCATTAATGCAACCCCCTGTTAGAACCGGGTAACAAAAAGCCAACCTAGTATCATTAATGTCACCCCCTGTTAGAACCGGGTAACAAAAAGCCAACCTAGTATCATTAATGCCACCCCCTGTTAGAACCGGGTAACAAAAAGCCAACCTAGTATCATTAATGCAACCCTCTGTTAGAACCGGGTAACAACCAATATGCACACAATATCCTCCTGCTTGTAGAAGGCACTATTTATGCGGTGACATGATTGCTGCGTTGTTAATATCGATGACGGGGTCTTGATAGCTGAAAAGCAGCACTATTGCCCACACTTTATCAAGACAGGAGGTCGAGTAAACCTTGTGCCATCGATCAGTTGGTCATGCAAGCAGTGCTTTTCTTAATCAGTTATTTTTAGATGGCAGCATTTTTGTGAGGTTAATCGTCAGTTTGGTATATCGAGATGTTGTTTCACATGTTAACATCTACCACAAGGATTGTCTCCTTCTAATGTCAAAACAATGACTATAAATACAATGGCTTCGCCTGGATAATAAGTTAATAAGTCAAATTGATAACACACGCCTGTGGTAAAATTATTAGCTTTCGTTCTTGACAAATGTCTACAAAACATTGAAGGTGGTGATATAAGTGTAACTATGACTATCATCATCACGATGGATTATGCTTCGTTTTAGTTAGTGCTACTGTTATAATACCTTCCACATCATGGATTTGTACGTTCTTGGTTGCTCTGGAAATAGCGTCCATTCTGTTATAATACTTATCATTAAAATTAATAGCTTAGTTCAAGTTTTAAAGGATTTCCTGATATGTAATCAAAAACAAAATATAAATATAATCGAAAGACAAGTATAACTATGGGTATGGGAAATGTTTTCGACATTTCCAGTTTTGAATTTTGCAATAAAAGAATAAGATCCAGAACTTATTTGACAACTCCATTTGAAAATAGTGAAAGCAACTAAATGTCTTGGATTACTATGTTATGGATCATAATTAAATATTAAAATATTCCATGCAACACGTCATTATCACTCACTTGGATCATTTAGAGCCTCTTCAGTTGATAGTTTGTATGTTGAAGGGAAGGAGTCTTCACTGAAAACTAGCGAACTTGGTTTGTAATATGCAACCAAGTTGAAAGTTTAGCCTTCAAATCCTGCTGAACCCTGTGTTTTCAACACAATTAATGTAAATGCTTTAGAAAAACTACCAAATAAATTAAAACATTTTGACATTCGGATAAATCACACACAGAAACCTAAAATTAAGTTTGATTAGATAGCCTCTATTGGAATCTCCACAAATCCTCCTTGTCTTAAAACAAAAACCTGAAATTGGTTTCAACTGAATAAAAAATCAGAAATATTCATTAGGTTATTCATCACACGATTGCAAAATTTATACGAGAAGGTTCTGAATTCTCCACAATCTGCACTGATGGATATTGATCTGGTACCATCAGCTTTTATATTCCTATATCACGTTGTTACTCTTCATCTTCTATCTACTAGTTCCATGATTATTGCAGAGCAGAATGCTAATTTACTTCTTTTGAGGTTTGTTGCTTCTTCTGTTCAAATTCTCCTTTTGGCAATAGAAGGTAGTAGAGCTATTAACCTATTTATTCTTAAAATTGTTAAAAATATAAAAAAGATGTTGCCAATGAATCCAAAGAAACACAATTCTTGACTAAAATGTCAAGGATGCACTTGACAAATTAGTTTCTAATTGTTTTAAATTACATACTGCTATGACACATTGTATTGTGAAATATATTTTATGACTTATGTAAGAGTATTGGGACCAACAGGGAAATAATAAATTAAAAGTATTTCGTCAATTTATTGTCAGCATCCATGTTGTATATCACGCAAGGAACGTTGGTACTAACAAGTTGTCGTATTTGGCACACGAGTTGGTGTAATAATTATATTTTTACAATGAGTAATGACCTATGTGTACTTGACCTAGGTGTACTTGACCTATGTGTACTTGAATCACCTGTACATTAAAACGCGTTCACCCCCGGATTTTAGTAGGGTTCGTGTTACTCGATCTTTAGTTTTATATGTATGTTTTGTAGATTGTTGTTTGTCCTTTTGTGCTTTTTTTAGCCATTGTGTTGTCTGTTCTTCTCCTATATACGGATTCTGATTACCACTTTGGTATCTTCAAACTCTTCTTTAACTTTATTGTATAGATGTTGCTAATTTATTTACAAGTGTCGCAAACGACACAGTTTTGAAATAAAAACAAAGTTAATTTATATGCCAAAAATTAACAGCTAACGTCCCTTTTTTGTTGCCTGAATATGTTTTTTTTTTCTTTTAATCCTTTTTTTATTTATTAACATATATAACTTGGTATCGTAACGTTTTTCTAGTATCATTTAAAGTTTGTTCTATTTTGGCCCAATGATAAAGATATTTAAAGAATAATTTTATTTCACAGAAGTTTGGTTTATTCTGTAACATACATTATGTTGCCGCTAAAGAATGCTTTTTTGTCCCTTTCCAATCGTCAATGTTTTTGCAATGACAGTCAATAGGTCGTTGTCATGTTGTCCCATTCTTCCCTCATGTCTGTATAATTTCTTCATATTGCTGAACTTCTTCTCGCCCTAAATATGCATGATATATTTGAGGCTAGACGTTATCCTACCAACAAGCACTCAAAAAAATTAACCTTAAAAATACTGTGAATAACAAAACGTTTTAATACAAATATCATCACTGATGTTTGATAAACAAATGTCGCCATGATGTGGCTGTATTACTTGTAGGTTAAGCAATCAATAGACTTGCATACAAATACAGACACACAGAGTTGAACCGAAACCCACAAATAATATCAACATGGGATATCTATAGACAATTTGATTGACAATATGAACAGTGGGATCATATGTCCGAGAAAGTATTCCATATTTGTTTTCAGCAGACAAAATTTTTGACTGGTGCAATTGACCAAAATGATTACCCTATGAAATCATAACTAATTAATCTGTTTAAATATGGCAATCTTCTTCCATTGGTGGTGAGAAGGTTTACTTGGATACTGCAATCGTTCTACTTCAGCAGTCAATTGCATGGACTGAATAAAGTCTCGTGGTCACCATACATCTATGTAGAGCGGAAATCGCTGGACAAGAACTTTTTTTTATCGAGGACCACGAGAGTTTAACTATTTTGGAGTGTGGACCACCACAGTTTTACATATTTTGTTTGACGTTTCATGTGGTATTACACATGATTTGTTTTAAAAATATTATAGGCGTGGTTCATTTTTGACAACTAAAAAACCACAATCTTTTTTTAAATTCATATGTCAAGGTCAACATCTGTTCAAACATGCAGAGGTCAAACTAGATATGTAACATATATCAAGTTTTCTAAATCAACATCTATATTGTTAAATAGTTGAATTACTAAACATGGGCTCGTTGACAATATGAAAGGTCTATCAAGGTTTGAAAATGACATCGTATGACAATTTACTATGATAGGTATTTGCCATGCCCCAAAAAGAATTATTTAATTGCCATGCCCCAAACAGAATTATTTAATTGCCATGCCCCAAACAGAATTATTTAATTGCCATGCCCCAAACAGAATTATTTCACAACAAAGATTAGGTGAACGACATGTAAACGTTACGAATCAATCAAGAAATGGCCATAACATCATCTACAATTATGATAATCAAAACATAAATATATAATTTAGTGCGCATGGTGCACTTCCGGAACACCTTTCATCAGGTACATTCAACGTCAACAGACTGGAAATACTTATAATGAAAGAGTTTATAGGTGTAAGTAAACTAACAGGTCTAATAGGGATAGACACCATTTCTGAAATTTGTGTTTATAGGTGTAAGAAAACTAACAGGTCTAATAGGGATAGACACCATTTCTGAACTTTGTGTTTATAGGTGTAAGTAAACTAACAGGTCTAATAGGGATAGACACCATTTCTGAACTTTGTGTTTATAGGTGTAAGAAAACTAAAAGGTTTAATAGGGATAGACACCGTTTCTGAACTTTGTGAATTATACACGTACAACACTTGACCATCATTTTCATTCAGTTACAACATGTAATTGGTTCAATACTACGTTACGTCTGGAATATCAATTATGAAGGTAATAAAATATTCACGTTAGGGTTATTATGTTCTAAGGTTGACAAACACTACTGACAGATGACATTTCTCTGAGGTTGACAAACACTACTGACAGATGACATTTCTCTAAGGTTGACAAACACTACTGACAGATGACATTTCTCTAAGGTTGACAAACACTACTGACAGATGACATTTCTCTAAGGTTGACAAACACTACTGACAGATGACATTTCTCTAAGGTTGACAAACACTACTGACAGATGACATTTCTCTAAGGTTGACAAACACTACTGACAGATGACATTTCTCTAAGGTTGACAAACACTACTGACAGATGACATTTCTCTAAGGTTGACAAACACTACTGACAGATGACATTTCTCTGAAAGTACAATTATACATCGTTCTGAAGATTCGTACAGTGCATTGCGATAGACAACAAAACTTGAATGGTTATATATAGAAGGGGACATCGAATCCTCCCTCGTATAGTAGTACAATTTACGACAATCATCAAAGGTGGATTGTTTTATTCCGTTTTCTCTACGAATACAACACTCGTAGCTACTCGGCAAATATCATTCCTTCTTCTAACGGTGGCTACATAGCCATCATGCACGTTTTGAACAAATGGAATCATGTTTTCAATATTCCTAACACTGACAGTACATGATATAGTCTGAATTTATTTGGACCGCTGGAGAGTTCGTGTTACTCGACATTTAGTTGTATGTGTATGTTTTGTAGATCGTTGTTTGTCCTTTTGTACTTTTTCTTTTGGTCATTATGTTGTCTGTTCTTCGATATACGGTTTCTGGTTACTCCCTTGGTATCTTAGATATACGGTTTCTGATTGCCCCCTTGGTATCTTAGATATACGGTTTCTGATTACCCCCTTGGTATCTTAGATATACGGTTTCTGATT
>MJUT01003160.1:88670-114468 GCA_002080005.1 Gigantidas platifrons
GAGGTACAGCCCCCAGTTTGTCCGCTGAGAGGTACAGCCCTCAGTTTGTCCGCTGAGAGGTACAGCCCCCAGTTTGTCCGCTGCGAGGTACAGCCCCCAGTTTATCCGCTGACAGGTACAGCCCTCAGTTTGTCCGCTAAGAGGTACAGCCCCAAGTTTGTCCGCTGCGAGGTACAGCCCCCAGTTTGTCCGATGAGAGGTACAGCCCTCATTTTGTCCGCTGAGAGATACAGCCCCTAGTTTGTCCACTGCGAGGTACAGCCCCCAGTTTGTCCGCTGAGAGGTACAGCTCCCAGTTTTTCCGCTGCGAGGTACAGCCCCCAGTTTATCCGATGCGAGGTACAGCCCCCAGTTTGTCGGCTGAGAGGTACAACCCCCAGTTTGTCCGCTGAGAGGTACAGCCCCCAGTTTGTCCGCTGAGAGGTACAACCCCCAGTTTGTCCGCTGCGAGGTACAGCCCTATCAAATGTCAGTTTGTCCGCTGAGAGGTACAGCCCCCAGTTTGTCCGCTGCGAGATACAGCCCTATCAAATGTCAGTTTGTCCGCTGAGAGGTACAGCCCCCAGTTTGTCCACTGAGAGGTACAGCCCCCAGTTTGTCCGCTGCGAGGTACAGCACCCAGTTTGTCCGCTGAGAGGTTCAGCCCCCAGTTTGTACACTGCGCGATACAGCCCCCAGTTTGTCCGCTGAGAGGTACAGCCCCCAGTTTGTCCGCTGAGAGGTACAGCCCCCAGTTTGTCCGTTGGGAGGTACAGCCCTCAGTTTGTCCGCTGAGAGGTACTGCCCCCAGTTTTTCCGCTGAGAGGTACAGCCCCCAGTTTGTCCGCTGATAGGTACAGCCCCCAGTTTGTCCGCTGAGAGGTACAGCCCCCAGTTTGTCCGCTGCGAGGTACAGTCCCCAGTTTGTCCGCTCAGAGGTACAGCCCCCAGTTTGTCCGCTGAGAGGTACAGCCCTATCAAATGTCAGTTTGTCCGCTGAGAGGTACAGCCCCCAGTTTGTCCGCTGAGAGGTACAGCCCCCAGTTTGTCCGCTGCGAGGTACAGCCCCCAGTTTGTCCGCTGAGAGGTACAGCCCTCAGTTTGTCCGCTGAGAGGTACAGCCCCCAGTTTGTCCATTGCGAGGTACAGCCCCCAGATTGTCCGCTGAGAGGTACAGCCCCCAGTATGTCCGCTGCGAGGTACAGCCCCCAGTTTGTCCGCTGAGAGGTACATCCCTCAGTTTGTCCGCTGAGAGGTACAGCCCCCAGTTTGTCCACTGCGAGGTACAGCCCTCAGTTTGTCCGCTGCGAGGTACAGCCCCCAGTTTGTCCGCTGAGAGGTACAGCCCTCAGTTTGTCCGCTGAGATGTACAGCCCCCAGTTTGTCCACTGCGAGGTACAGCCCCCAGTTTGTCCGCTGAGAGGTACAGCCCCTAGTTTGTCCACTGCGAGGTACAGCCCCCAGTTTGTCCACTGCGAGGTACAGCCCCCAGTTTGTCTGCTGAGAGGTAGAGCCCCCAGTTTGTCCACTGCGAGGTACAGCCCCCAGTTTGTCCGCTGCGAGGTACAGCCCCCAGTTTGTCCGCTGAGAGGTACAGCCCTCAGTTTGTCCGCTGCGAGGTACAGCCCCCAGTTTGTTCGCTGAGAGGTACAGCCCTCAGTTTGTCCGCTGCGAGGTACAGCCCCCAGTTTGTCCGCTGAGAGGTTCAGCCCCCAGTTGTCCACTGCGAGGTACAGCCCCCAGTTTGTCCACTGAGATGTACAGCCCCCAGTTTGTCCGCTGCGAGGTACATCCTCCAGTATGTCCACTGAGAGGTACTGCCCCCAGTTTGTCCGCTGCGAGGTACAGCCCCCAGTTTGTCCACTGAGAGGTACAGCCCCCAGTTTGTCCGCTGCGAGGTACAGCCCCCAGTTTGTCCGCTGCGAGTTACAGCCCTATCAAATGTGTGTTAATGGTATTAATTTGGCCTCTGTTTCTATCATGTTAGAACTGTTCTGACGATGTGGATGTTTCTATCATGTTAGAACTGTTCTGACGATGTGGATGTTTCTATCATGTTAGAACTGTTCTGACGATGTGGATGTTTCTATCATGTTAGAACTGTTCTGACGATGTGGATGTTTCTATCATGTTAGAACTGTTCTGACGATGTGGATGTTTCTATCATGTTAGAACTGTTCTGACGATGTGGATGTTTCTATCATGTTAGAACTGTTCTGACGATGTGGATGTTTCTATCATGTTAGAACTGTTCTGACGATGTGGATGTTTCTATCATGTTAGAACTGTTCTGACGATGTGGATGTTTCTATCAGGTTGGAACTTTTCTGACGATGTGGATGTTTCTATCATGTTAGAACTGTTCTGACGATGTGGATGTTTCTATCATGTTAGAACTGTTCTGACGATGTGGATGTTTCTATCATGTTAGAACTGTTCTGACGATGTGGATGTTTCTATCATGTTAGAACTGTTCTGACGATGTGGATATTGTTGTTCTTCATATTATTAGACACCATTTTTTTCAACATTCTTTCATTTAATAAAATATATAAAGATATTAGCAGTTTTCATGACATAATATTTCTTTCAGTTTTTGTATTGTCAAGTTTTCTTGTTCTGTGAATTTGCCAGTTATTGGGATTTAATAGGAACCTGGGGTCGTGTCAACAAAGCTGTCTTAGGACTAAGACATATCCTAGTATGGTCTTAGGATATACCTTAGTCATAAGTCAGGTCAATGAAAGTGTCTCAAGTTAAGATATCTTCTAAATATTGTCCTAAAGTTAGGACAACCAAAAAGGTGTCCTAAGACCATCCTAGGCATTTATCTTAGTACAAATAGTGTCCCAAACTTTTTTCTTTGCGCTGTTGGTGGTGACATTTGACAGCTTGCTGAATAAAATACTTTTGTGGCGTTCAACTTCATCCAAAAGCGTTTGTAGTTCGGACTCAGTAAAATTCGGACTTCGTTTCCTACCCATAATGACGATATACAGTATTTAATACCGCTGGCAAAAACGATTTGTAATCAAATGAATGTAGATGTACGTCGGCTTTATTTATAATATAAAATGCACGAGATTGTCCTTTAACCCTATACATGAACGACTGTGTGACACGGTGACACTTTAAATTGAATAGATTTCACTTACTTGTACATTGTTGAAAAGTTTTTAATTGTTTAAATGAAATATTAGAAATACAAAAAGTTATCGTTCAACTTTTATAATAATTATTTTTTAAAGTCATATTTTATTTTCACTATAAATTTTATTTATTCAAATTAATTTTATGTACATGTATTTTTTGTTTAGAAGATATCGCCAAATATTAAATACATTGACTGTAAATTTCATATATTTATTGCTTTGTTTACCATGTTATGACAATCATAAGACCATCCTAGTTAAGATAGTCCTAAGATAGCTTTGTTTTACAGTCTTAGATATATGTCCTAGGATAGTCCTAAGATTATCCTAAATTATGAGCTAAGATATGTCTTAGGACAAATCTTAGGATAGTTTCATTGACACGGCCCATGGGGCCGTGTTCTCGAAAGTATCCTAATATTTGTCTTAGGACCATTTTAGAACATGTCCTAGGAGTGATCATGAAGCTATCCTAACTTAGGATGTCTTAACGAACTATGTCATCAACGCAATTATTAGAAAAATAGAAATAATGTGTACAAAAACTATTTCCAATATTAATATGCAGCAAACCCTTGATAAAA
Organism: Gigantidas platifrons; assembly: GCA_002080005.1. Lineage (NCBI taxonomy): Eukaryota > Metazoa > Mollusca > Bivalvia > Mytilida > Modiolidae > Gigantidas > Gigantidas platifrons. The sequence goes on from MJUT01003160.1 coordinate 92,386, forward strand.
ATACTCATAATAAAATATAAGACGTAAATAAAGATTTTATTTTCAATTTCATTTATTTTTTACGCTGCATCCCATGAGTCTGTTTCTTGTTTTCTTTAATTTGCAGTTAACTATATACGTAGTTCTGTATACGATATATAACTAATGTGTAACACTTTTTTATAATGAAGTACAGTCATTACCGTTGTTTTTTGTTTGTGGTTACTTTCGAGTGAGCTGATTTCAAATTTTCAATGAATTACTGAATTACATGAACAAAAGATATATCGTGCGCCGTTTAAATGATAATAGAAAAATCATTGTTAATTTACTTATTTAGATCTTGAGGAAGACTTTTACATAAAAATTATTACAATACAAATATTTGACAACGATGAACAAACTGCAGGAAGCTCAACATTATTTTTCAGAGATAATGTTTCATGCAGCCGTTTTGATCTAAAATCTGATCTACGCACCATTGTAATACTACTATTTTTAGGTTAAACTATAACTATTTATATTTAGTATTATGCACCAAAATCTACATCTAAACTTCAAGCTTAAAATGACAACAGGACAATAACATTCTCTACATCTTCACTGGACATTTGAACGGTGATAATATCTTAGGGGTAGTAAATCTATATATGGAAAGGGCAAGAGTCAGTACATCTATAAATGGAAAGGGAACAACTACCGGCAGTTTTACGGTCGCCACCATGACTTGGTTGACTGTTATAGAATATCTGTGTCACAAATGATCACACATATGTTCCACTTGTCGTTAACACTTCCCTGTCCTTTCCCCATTCATCACTTATCACCGGGTTTGTTACTAGATTAACACGACAGGTGTTACTAGTGGAGCAGGAACTGCTTACCCTACCGGAGCACCCAAGTTCACCCCCGGTTTTTAGTGGGCTTCGTGTTACTCGATCTTTAGTTTTATATGTATGTTTTGTAGATCGTTGTTTGTCCTTTTATTCTTTTTCTTTTGATCATTGTGTTGCCTGTTCTTCTTCAATTTACGGATTTTGATTACCCCTTTGGTATCTTCAAACTCTTCTATATATGACTTAAAGGTTGATGTATTATTAAGATGGTATTTTGAGATATCTTTGATACTTATTTAACCAAGTAAATGATTTATAAACAGTAATTTATTTTTTGCAATTACAGAAATATACCTCTCCTGTGGAAATTTACATGACAAGTTTATGGAGATTTGTGTTGAATTGACACTGTTTTAAAATTTAGCAAAACTTTGTTATCTATTGTTGATAAAACAACCCAAAATTCCTCGACAAAACCTAAGCATCCAGTCTAAAAAAAATATTGACAATATATTGAGCATACAACACAAATTTGAACATTCCCGTGTCTAACATGGTAAAACTAGAGGAAAATGTAAAACAAAACGAAAGGCGTGTGTTTCTGAAATACAACATACACAGTGTATAAAGTTTGAAATTTGGTTAAAAAAAATCGAAGGTTAAAACAGTAAAACTAATGTTCATCATTTATAGCATGATGAGACATTCTGACTTCCGGGAGACATCTCACATAAATTAGGCGAAACATCGTCTAGATATTCCCATCAGAATTGATTTATGTTTTGATCTTATCTGGGATTGACTACACGAACCATCACACCCATCTTGATCACGTTTGTCATAACAGCACAGAGGCAGTTCTAATAACGTGAGAGACTTTAATACTTGTGATATCTTATGAGATAGTAAATCTATAAATAGAAATGGCAAACTAATGAATAGTTGTTTTTTATATATAAGTAAGGTTGATGTCATTTTAAGATGATATTTTTAGATATCTCTAATACTTATTTAATCAAGAAAATAATTCATAATCAACAATATATTACGATTTTCATGTTCGCTAAATAGATGTTGTCCATTCACTAAATAATTCTATGTTTGGTGATTTTGAAAATTCCATCTATCCCATTGAGCTTGAAATAAAGGATACCACAGATACATCTAAGTCTGCTTCACACAGTGACATACACCTCGAAATTGACAGTGAGGGCCGGTTGGGAAAGAAACCTTACTACAAAAGAGATGATTTCAATTTCCCCATTGTGAACTTTCTATAGGTAGCAACATTACAGCAGCATGAACATATTGAGTAGATATCTCACACTTGATACGATATTTCAGAGCTTGTGGTTCCTATCAGGATTTCCTTGATGGAGGGTTCTGATAACAAGGAAGCTACTGAACCAAGGGTTCCTATTGCTAAAATTGAAGTCATCACTTCGAAAGTTTTACGGTCGCCACCATGACTTGGGTAACCGTTATGAAATATATGTATCACAAATGATCACGGATATGTTTTACTTGTCGTAAGCATTCATGATTTATCACGGGGTTGTCAAAAGAGTAACACGACGGATGCTTACCCTTCAGGACTACACAAGTTCACACACACTTTTTAGTGGAGTACACGAGTTCACACACACTTTTTAGTGGAGTACACGAGTTCTCCCACACATTCTAGTGGAGTACATGAGTTCATACACACTTTTTAGTGGAGCACACGAGTTCACATACACGTTTTAGTGGAGTACACGAGTTCACACACACATTTTATTGGAGCACACGAGTTCATCCACACTTTTTAGTGGAGTACACGAGTTCGCACACACTTTTTAGTGGAGTACACGAGTTCACACACACTTTTTAGTGGAACACACGAGTTCACACACACTCTTTAGTGGAGCACACGAGTTCATACACACTTTTTAGTGGAGTACACGAGTTCACATACACATTTTAGTGGAGTACACGAGTTCACACACACTTTTTAGTGGAGCACACGAGTTCACACACACTCTTTAGTGGAGCACACGAGTTCACACACACTTTTTAGTGGAGTACACGATTTCACACACACTTTTTAGTGGATCACACGAGTTCACACACACTTTTTAGTGGAACACACGAGTTCACACAGACCTTTTAGTGGAGTACACGAGTTCACCCACACTTTTTAGTGGAGTACACGAGTTCACACACACTTTTTAGTGGAGTACACGAGTTCACACACACTTTTTAGTGGAGTACATGAGTTCATACACACTTTTTAGTGGAGCACACGAGTTCACACACACGTTTTAGTGGAGTACACGAGTTCACACACACTTTTTAGTGGAACACACGAGTTTACCCACACTTTTTAGTGGAGTACACGAGTTCACCCACATTTTTAGTGGAGTACACGAGTTCACACACACTTTTTAGTGGAGTACACGAGTTCACACACACTTTTTAGTAGAACATACGAGTTCACACACACTCTTTAGTGGAGCACACGAGTTCACACACACTTTTTAGTGGAGTACACGAGTTCACACACACTTTTTAGTGGAGCACATGAGTTCACACACACTTTTTAGTGGAGCATACGAGTTCACACACACTTTTTAGTGGAGCACACGAGTTCACATTGATATTAATAGCTGATAAATAATACTTCCAAATATCGTCGACAAAACCTAAGCATCCAGACGAGTTTGAAGATATCAAAGGAGTAATCAAAATCCTTATATCGAAGACAACGCAATGGTCAAAAGATAAAGTACAAAAGGACAAACAACGATCCACAAAAGCACACATAAATCTGAAGATCGAGTAACACGAACCCCATCACAAATCGAGGGTGAACTCATGAGCTCCGGAAAGGTAAGCATTTCCTGCTCCACTAGTGGCACCCATCCAGGCTAGCTCTCGCCAATTACAAAAAAAACTTAGCGACGATGTAACGAACACAAAACTACACATAATCTTGTAAATTGACGTATTTTAGAAGAGAAGTTCAGAAGGGTACTTCAAGAAAAGGCAGACGAAGTTTTGTCTCGAAAATGAATTTCCACACCCCAATGAATAAAGTTTGAAATATGATAGAAAAATCAGAAGTTAAAACAGTAAGAATAATGTTCATCAGCTAAAACATGGTGGGACATTCTGACTTCCGGGAGACATCTCAAATGAATTAGATGAAACATTTCTATTATCAGGCCCTACTCTTTGATCTGAACGGGAATTGAACCGACGATCAACCGAATCGAAGGAGGTAACGCTAAAAATAACAACAGCTAGGCAGTTCTAACACAGTGATATCAACAAATAAAAAGTCAAATAAAAACGACAAAATAATATTAGAGAATAATGAAATGAAAAACAAAAAATAACACATTGTCTGAACAATTCCAAAATCAAATAGAAAAATCGTAGAAAAAGGCATAATCGATACCTCTAGCACACAAATACACGACCGCTCACTTTTCTTACTTGGTACAGGCACTTCAATAAAAAGTAGCGGGGTTAAACTAAAGGAGTAGAAATATAACATATACATGTATCTATTTTATAATCTACAAATTCGTTTTCTTAAAAAAATAAACATAAAATTGCATCTCCTATACAATTTTTTTAAACAGTTGACTAAAGCCAATTTGACAGAAATCATATACATCTATATAGTCAACTTATAAACATTAGAGCACACCGAAGGGACAATCGAGAACGGACAATCCGGAGACGCCGGAAACATTGGTCGTACAAGGCACAGGACGAAGACAGAATAAAAGACAACACTAGGTAGAGCAAAACGGTCCCGCCAAAAACCCGGGGTCCGCCAACGTGCTCGTGAAGAGTAAGTCGTTCTCCTGCTTCTTATTACACCGGCCATGTTACTCAAAACATGTTCTTTCCTTTATCATGTTTATCTATAGTATGAAAGGAATTATATGTAATATATTCAGATCATTATTCATCATTTAAAATAAAAGAATTCGTCACCTTATTTTGACCTCTACAAAAAGTAAAGATCGCACCTTATGGGTTTTACCGAAGGAATAAGGAGTGTTGCTACCTGTAGTCTGTATATCATGTCATTTATTATTGTATATCAGGTGTCAACTATCCTTACTTGGTTTAAACAAGATTTGAAGGATTGGTTTTCAGTATGGCTACGTACTGTAGATTACGTTTGATTCGTCTTTTTTATAATAAGAAGTCGTTTTGTCTCAACAAACTTCGAAAATTCTTCAACAAATGTATGACGATATTTATGGACATGAGGATGAGTGAGTTGCACATATTGAGAATAGGTTCACACCAAAATATTACAAGAAATATGTCAGTCTCTTAGAATTACAAAAGAATTAGGAAAATCCTTTGTATTTGTTCTAACCGATAAAGCAGCTAACAGCGTTGTTGCTATATGGAAAATCTTATTCGTAAAGGCTATGACTTAACAACTATAGTCACCTGCTGGATTTTGTCAATAATAATAAAAAGAGTTTGAAGATACCAAATGGGAAATCAGAATCCATATATCGAAGAACAGACAACACAATCGCCGGGAAAAAAGTACAAAATGACAAACAACGATCTACAAAACATATATATAAAAGTAAAGATCGAGTAACACGAACCACACAGAAATTCGAGGGTGTACTCAGGTGCTCAAGATGGGTAATCAGTTCCTGCTCCACTAGTGACACACCATGTTCAGCCATTCAGCGCAAGGTATTGATTTCACCTTGTGTCAAAATATGTAAACAATTAATTGAAAACACTAAATGTGCCCCAAAATTATTCTGTGCTTTTTCGGAAAAACCAAAAGAAACATGGTAATTTTATATTTACATTTTACTTACAAAATACATGCTTTTGTAACACACATTCCGATTGGTTGCACCCAGTCAAAGCCTTAACCGTGTGACTATGAAAATCCTTTTAACCCGGCCTTGCGTGAAGAGGAAGTGAGGTGGGCCATCAGATGATAAAACCGCGATTCTGTAATGACCTTCATCAGGTACACTCAAAGTCAAAAGATTAGAAATCCTAATTATGTTAACGTCTTCAAAGCATGCATTCGCTGTTCTCTGTAAATTTCAGAAAATGGAGGAATAATGTAATTGGATAAGTGATTATTGATTTAAGACCCTCTTTTCATTATTCTGAGAACAATACTACATTTTGCACAACCGATTATTATTTTGTTTTGCTTCGCCTTTGAACTAATTTTCAAGTATTATGCCATTTTGTCATGAATGTTATGTCGTGTCGCTAAATTAGAACACATTATCGTGATTACGAGCCACCCATTCTTTGCTCTTTCGCCTTAATGCTGTGTGTTTGGCGGATCTAGAGGAGCAACATATACCAGTTGATGTAGTCTTTGGTTTAACCCCACGAGCCCATGATCTAACGCCCTCCAGACAAGTACTATAATAACACCCTGATACGGTTACTGTAAATCTAGAGGAGCAACATATAACAGTTGATGTAGTCTTTGGTTTAACCCCACGAGCCCATGATCTAACGCCCTCCTGACAAGTACTATAATAACACCCCGATACGGTTACTGTAAATCCGTGAAACTTTGACCAGCGTATAATCTTAAATAATTTATTGATATTTTAAATGTCAAACAAGTGATGGGTTCAGTCTAGTTTGTAAAAAGATATGTTTTTTGATTTCCCATAGAATTCTATGTTAAAATTTTTCCTACGGTAGTTCATCTAGGGAAGTTCCTACCATGTAAAAACTCCATTTCATATGTTTCTCGGATGTAGCAACATGCCTAAAAACAGTGTTAAATTACCAAGTGGAGATAAATCACACAAGCTGTTGAGGACGATTTAAGTAGCATTTCTGTAAAGTTTTGTTACATTTGGTCCTGTTGTTTCTAAGAGATTAATTGAAATGTAGCATGTTTACTTCATTTGTGGATACGGGTGGGTGATGGGTTGTACAAATAGACATATATTTTATATACGAATGTCCACTCATTTTCCTAATACACAAACGTCACAAAATGAGTTGAAATCATTTGGAATTTCAACTTGATAGAGGGTTGATACTAACAAGGAAGCTACTGAATTAATGGTTCCTAATGGTTAAGTTGAAGTGATTACTTCGAAAGATCTACGGTCGCCACTGTGACTTGATTAACCTTTAGGCAGTATCTGTGTTACAAATGACCACGGATATGTTCCGTTTAATGTACAGTAATCACCTGTCATCGGGTTTGTAACTAGAGCAACACGACGGTTGCCACTAGTGGAGCAAGAACTGCTTCCCCTTCCACAACACATGAGTTGTTAGTGGGGTTCGTGTTAATCAATCATAATCTTTCTATGTAATGTTTTGTAGATCATTGTTTCCACTTTTGTCTGTCCGTCCGATTTACAGCTTCTGACTACCCCTATAGTATCTTCAATTTTTTTCTTTGAATACAAAAATAGATTTCGAAATTGACGTTGAAATAATAAAAAATGGTCATACAATACAGACGGTTAAAAAAAAGATAATTAAAATCTCTTATGTCTGTAGTGAATTATAAACCAGACATGACTTGTGGCTTCTAATGCATGTTAATTTAAGTTGCAAAAGATTAAAATGTGTTACTATGAGTTCGAGTCATGTCTGTGCAATATTGCAAGGTGTATGACATTTTAATACCAATAAAATAGAGGTGAGAATTTTGCAGGGTATTTAACAGAGTTTAATTAAAATAATTTGAAATCCAACTGTTCCATTTCAACTACTCTGGTCCATGTCTTAAAGTATATAACTGGAATAAAATTAGGCTAGTACAAACTGCAAAAATTAAAAAACAAAAACAAAAACACATAAAATATAAAAATTAACCCATTGGACCTTGATATCCAAGGTAATGGTGATGTTATTCTAATACTGGATACTCTGTAATGTATTATTACATATTCATGGTTAAGATTGTGATGCTGAACACTACCTTTAGCAATATGTCATCTTCTTGGCGACATGTTCCTTTATTTCTACAAGGTAGATTTTATACAGGGACTTCTCAGGAAAAACGAAAACAAGGCAGCCCGATTCATTAATTTCATGTTCCGCTATGTGATGTCCCTTCACTACATAATTCTAAGCTTGGTGATTTTGTTGATCGCATCTATCCCATTCAGCTTGAAATAAATGATACCACATATACAACTAGGTTTGGTTCATCCCTTGACAATTGACAGTGAGGGACAGCTAGGAACAAACTTTACCACAAAAGAGACGATTTCAATTGTTTATATATAACAACATACCACAGCAACTGTATATGAAGTATATATCTCTCAGTTTGTTATCCGATATTCCAGATCTTGCGATTCCTATCAGGATATCCTTGATGGAGAGATTTTGCTAACAAGGATGCTACTGAACCAAGGGTTCCTATTGGTTAAGTTGAAGTCATCACTTCGAAAGTTTTATGGTCGCCACCATGACTTTAACCGTTATGGAATATTTGTGTCACCAATGACTACGGACATGCTACACTTGTCGTAACCAATTCCCCAATCTTTTCCTCATTCATGACGTATCACCGGGTTTACAACTAGCGTAACACGACGGGTGTCACTAGTGGAGTAGGAACTGCCTAAACATCTGGAGCACCTGAGTTCATCCCCGGTTTTAAGAGGGGTTCATGTTACTCAATCTTTAGTTTTCTGTGTATTGTTTTGTAGATTGTTGTTTGTTTTAAGAGGGGTTCATGTTACTCAATCTTTAGTTTTCTGTGTATTGTTTTGTAGATTGTTGTTTGTTTTAAGAAGGGTTCATGTTACTCAATATTTTAGTTTTCTGTGTATTGTTTTGTAGATTGTTGTTTGTTTTAAGAGGGGTTCATGTTACTCAATCTTTTAGTTTTCTGTGTATTGTTTTGTAGATTGTTGTTTGTTTTAAGAGGGGTTCATGTTACTCAATCTTTAGTTTTCTGTGTATTGTTTTGTAGATTGTTGTTTGTTTTAAGAGGGGTTCATGTTACTCAATCTTTAGTTTTCTGTGTATTGTTTTGTAGATTGTTGTTTGTTCTTTATTCCTTTTACTTTATCCATTGTGTTTTCTGTCCTTCGATTGACAGATTAAGATTACCCCTTTGGTATCATTATTCTCTTCATATAACATGACGGTCAGAAAACTGGAAAAACAGTCATTGACCAACTTTACCACATAATATTGTATCTACCTGGCCATGATCAGGATTGGAACTTACAACCTTATAGACGATAAGCACTGATTGTGCAGGTAGTTGTAAATCCATCTATCATACAATAAACATAGTGATATGGAAGCACTGGGTCTTCAATCAAAATATCGCTTACTGTCTATATGTTTGTTAATATTAATTTTATATAATTAAGAGTCATAAAAAAGTATTTAACAGCAAATAAACAGTGTTTGTCAATGGTATGACTTATTTGTACTAGGCTGTATAGTGTATCATATTTTCAACATAACAAAACAGTACTATGGTGGTATTAGTACAACAGTACTTTAGTTAGCGACTATCATATATATTTCCAACAGCGCAATCCGAGAAGACCATTCTCATCATAACGTAATGTGTGACATGCAGCTTATTTTTTTTACTATGTTTTCCGTGCCAATTCCTGAAAATAGAACTATAATACATGTATGTCATAAATATATATATAACGACTTTATTTAGATATAATCTGCATGATTTGAAGTGACGGGTATTTGTTCATGTTGTTGCTATTTCTAGAATTATTGACCATCACTATTAAATCTTTTTTCTTGATTGGGTGCGAGCACATTAATTAAATACTGTCGTATTTTTCTGTTGCTGATTACAACTCTTCCATTATACGAATCAAATAACATAGCCTTCCCCAATGTATTTAATGAGTGGCTCATGTTCATGCCTGGCTCCTCGCACGTCAAAGACATTTTACAACAGCTCCACTCGTAATCAGCAACATTTTGTTCTGGAGTAGACGTTGGCAGTCCGGTGAGCCAATGTTCTGACTTCATCCATCACCACCCCACTCCCGTCCCCGTCCTGTGATGAGCCATTCCCAGTGTTATCTACATTATTTAATTATAGTTAACAAATCTGTTCTGGTCATGGATATAGCTGAAACTATTTTACAGTTGACGTCAAACAACCATCAGTGTGTGTTACCGGATATTGTGTAAATAGTTCAATCAGCTGAACCTCTTATTTAATCAGCATGTTCATCTTGCCCACGCACGTGTATATTACAGACTGTTATTTAACTAATTATTGATGTTTAACAAGCCGCTGGATCATGTTCTATAATTCTCTATTATTGTGTTATTTATAACATTAGTCTGATATAGTACTTGGTACTCCTACTCTTGTCTCTTCCCCGGTTAACATTAGTCTGATATAGTACTTGGTACTCCTACTCTTGTCTCTTCCCCGGTTAACATTAGTCTGATATAGTACTTGGTACTCCTACTCTTGTCTCTTCCCCGGTTAACATTTGTGTTTTATGTGTCGGTGGTCTTACAAATTAAACCAGGCTATGTTTGTTGAGTGGATAGTTCTATTACAGCTCGATCTTCAATGTATAATGACATGAATTTATCTGGCTTGCAACTATTCTATGACATTTTGTATTTTGCTCTTTAAACTTAGGGTTAGGGTTATGTTTATGGTGTTTAGCGACAGTTATATCGTGGCAGTCAGTTTTATTGGTGGAGGAAATCTGATTACCCAGAGAAAAGTCGCTGACAGATTTAAAGTAAATTAATACTACATATATTTAGATCATCTACCATATATCTATATTTAGATAGCAAATTATTTGTCTCCAAATATGAGAATCGTGGCCGTGATCGTATGGTAGTTTAATTATCTTCTACATGTCCAATCAACGACTATTAACATCACACGTGCACTTCATACAACATGTGATCACGTTTGTCAGTGATTTGTAGCAGGTAGGTGGATTTCTCCGGTTATCCTGATATCCTCCGCCAATGAGACCGACCGCCACGATAAAACTGAAATACTGCTACAAGTGGCGTTAAACCACAATAATACCAACCCTGACATGACATTGTCCTTTACACATGGCTCCATTGATATTCAATATCAAATAGTTATCAAACAGAGGAGATCAATGCTCACTAACCTGTTGAATTTCTATTGGAAACTGGTCAATTTTGTTCCTCACACACTCAATACAAAATCGTTTTGTATAAAATAAACTACAGTCCTGAAATGTATTAGACAAAGCATTAGGGAATAACCGTACTATATTTGATGACTTCATTAAAAGATATCATCTTTTAATGACACAACGAAACTTGTAAAATCATTGAAAAATTGTAGATCTAACAACTATAACTGACTCTTTCGGACAAGCCTAGTAGGTTCAAGTAGCAATGAATTCAGTGCATTTATATTTCATTCCATATTATATTACTATTTCAATTGATGACGTATTTTTTCTAGTCTCCCACAAACACCATTCATTTATTTAATGTTTATGACTTATTGATATTAAAGCAATTAGAAGAAGTCTCAATAAGAGTAATTAATGGTCCTTAGCCAACAAATCTCTACGAACATTCACTGACCAGGTTATTGTACTAACCGTGGTTATTTTGGCATCCATTTTTGTGCTAGTGTGTGGTCATTTTTGAGCCGAAGCAAATCTTTTTCGTTTTTGTTTTCATTGTATGTTATATCTGAGTTGCTGTTGGAGATGAAATTATGAAGAGGAGGTGGGTTGGAATTCCATTAACCAGTTAACACCCCCCTACCCCTCAAATCATTTGTGTGCCTGTCCAAGACAGGTCCTGGGTTTTTTAACTCCATATGGCACAGTCTTTTTTTGTGTTCATTGATTTGAGGAAAGGAAATATTTGTTAATTTTGTTGATATTAGTGGAATTGTTTACTATAACTGTTTAAACTTTTTTCATAGTTTTTTTTATCATTCTTCCAGTGTGGAGATAGTAAATATAAATCCCGAGCTTATTATCAAAACAATGCTATAGCTTTCAGTACATCAGAGAAACCGCTCGTATATTCAAATATTTAACCATGAACATCGTAAGCAACATTTAAGGAAAACAAACATAAATATTTAAAGGTGCAGTCCTTACAGACAGTCAAAAAAACCTCTGCATATCCAAGAGATCATGTGTAACAATAAGGCAAGGAATATGAGCTCTCCTGCAATGAAAAAAATACAAACACCATATCCTCTAGGACTTAATGACAACATCTCCCGACAATGAAATATCTCGTGAACAGTAAATATAGATATCATGGATATTGCAACAATGAAATTACACAGTCGTAGATCTGACGACATACATATATAAACTGTAATAAACGTTTTCAATGTCGTAACACGCTTTCCTCCATTATTACGGCGTTTTAACCCCGCTGAACCAGTGGTGGAAAAATCTGTAATCCTCTAGAGGATTAAAATGTCTCGTGCCTTTCCCCGCATTTGACTCGTTGGACTCGTTTGACGGCTTTTGAAATAAAGTTCGTGTTAAATAATGGGAGAAACAAATTCTCCTTCAGTTGCCCATGTGGGTTACGATATTTCTCCATTCTCGAGAATTAAATTTTAAATTTAACTCTCTTGAGTGGAGAAATATCGTAACCCACGGGCAACCGAAGGAGAATCTATATTTACCTGCTCGACCCAATTAACGATCTTCAAAGGTATTAATGGGCGAGTAAAAGTAAAATCTGTTTTGTAAATTGAGTGTCATACATGTCACTCAATATACGAATAATATGATCAAGTTTCCACATATAACCCCATGTATGAATGGTCTTTGATTACTGAAGCAATTGTACATCACCAACTTTTCCCTATAATAGACACACCTGACGATCTCAAGAATGGGTTTTTTTTTAAATAGAATACAAAAGGAAGAACTTAAACAGTGACGTTCAACAATTCCACCAATAACAATAACACGAACTCTCAATTCATTGAAAACATAATCATAACTATATTAAGCAATATTGCTGCTGAGTCAATTGTAAGTGTTATTTTTTTTTTATCTCGCACATGTAAAAAAAAATTAGGAACCACGCAATCTCATAAGAGAGAATATACTGTCTCACATGTAAGAATAACTTGCGTTTTACTTTTTGACCCATTTAAAGACTTACTGCTTGTACTATGGATGTAGTAGATGGGGTCGATCAAATATTAAGATGACAATAAAAAATAATGATACATATATACATATAGATTCTCCTTCAGTTGGTAACCCAACCATATTTCTCCACTCAACGAGAGTTAAATTAAAAATTTTAACCACAAGCCGTCAGGCGAGTGGTTAAAATTTTAAACTTAACTCTCGAGAGTGGAGAAATATCGTAACCCACATGGGCAACCGAAGGAGAATTTTTTTCTCCCATTATTTAACACAAACTTTATTTCAAAAGCCGTCAAACGAGTCAAATGCGGGGAAAGGCACGAGACATTTTAATCCTCTAGAGGATTACAGATTTTTCCACCACTGGTTCAGCGGGGTTAAAACGCCGTAATAATGGAAAAAATGGATATATATTTATATGCAATATTTTCAACTTTTGATAATTTTCGGAAACCGGATCGTTCATATTGTTCCTACAAGACTAAATTTGACATTTATTCATTATGTAGATTGTCATGAAAGTACCGGTATGTTGGAAAGTGTTAAAGAAATCGATACCTGTAGTGTATAGACAATGGGCGTTTTTATCGCAGAGAAACCAGTTTAGGTTTTAACTCGGTTTTTCAAACTTTGTATTTATTGTCCAATCTGGTTTTGAACCAGTTTTAAACCCAAACCTGTTTTTTTATTTATCGACGTTAAACTGAAACTAGTTTCCAAAACTCATCAAATCACCTCCGGGTGTGGTTTCGACGGTTTGACATCTGTTCAAAATGGCGACCACTGAAGTTTTGATTTTGGAGTGCAGCATTTGTCTCGAACAGTTTGATTGTTTAGAGCAATTTAATGACCATCCATGCTGTACCAGTGATAATAATTTATGTTCAACTGATTTAATGAGCCCCTTTTGACTGCAAAGTCTACATGAAGGATTAAAAGATTGCTGTCTTGCAAATTTGTCTGACGCAAACATGAAACTTTAAAAAGCCTTAAAAAAAATGTAACTGATTGTAATGCTAATTTGAAAAAAAAAGTATACTCGTTTATATATTGCATTAAAATATTGATCACATACAAGTCAGCCATTTTTATTTATATGTATAAAACCATCTATTTATTACAAACGACAAACCAATGAACTAGTTTCAAACCAGTTTATAAACCGGAAAACCAAACTCAAACTGGTTTCTTTGCAATAAAAACGACCAGTCATGTATTCGGTTATTTGAGCTAGAGTACATCCTTACTAATGCATTTTGTTTTCTTTGAATAGTTATCTTACCGCTGTACAGCAAACAGTCTTTTTACAAATAAAACAGTGAGATCCAAGCGTTATAAATCCTCCATCGGCATTGAATGGGTCTTTACACAAGTACGAATCTTCCATTATTCTGTAAGATAAATTACATATTATTCAAAATGTTATTTGCCTCACTGGGGACTGGGGACGGTTCCAAAGGTCAATTCACAAAGCTGTCCAACACGTCCCCAGGTGGCGGATAGAAGATGATCCCTCCATTGGGGATTGTCAAGAGATAATACGACAAGCTTGACACTGGACCAAAGCCGTGCATGGAGAGTGCCACGTCCTTGCAGTTAAAGATCACTTTTGCATGTTTCGAAAATGGGTAGGTGCATTGCATCTGCTACAAAAGCTAAATAATGGCCGAGTGTTACGATCCACCCTCCTTCCTCTTCATGGGCCGATGTGGTCGTGATCGTTTGGTAGTTGGATAACTGAAATATTGTTGAAAGTGAGGCTAAATACCATAACCCTAATCCTAACCCCTCTTCTTTACTTTTAGAAGTGTTGGCTCTTCTTTACTTTTAGAAGTGTTGGCAGTAATTTCATAATTCCCATCACTGCTATTTTCTATATTTGTCATATGTCCCATACCATAATTTCATTTTCAACCAATCAGACCATTCAATTCACCTCATATTAAAATACACAATGGACTGAAAAACAACAAATGAGTTCCCATATAATTATTCTGTGCTGTTTTTGGTAGTCGGTCGTGGTAAAGCCTACATGGTTACATTGTATGTTTACATCTCTTACAACACATGTGTTTCTGAAACAGGCATTCTGATTTGTTGCCGTTATCGATGGTTGCAATCAGATAAGACTATCACCGTGTGACCACAAAAAAATTGACTAACGATTCCAAAGGTGAAGAGTAATGGAAGTGGGTCGTAATCCTTGCCTAGGAAAGATGATTGTGTCCCTATTCAACTCTTCATACTCTTCCAATGGCAGTCCACATGTGTTGAATCGGTTGTCCCACTCCTCTATCGTTTTTGCATGATTAGTAAGAATGGATATGGATGTAAATGAACATAAGAGACCATCCCATTTTGCACTTATAGACACAAATTAAGGTAAACCAACAGCGCTTTTATTTCCTTTCTACATTGTTGATCTTGTTCCCGGCCTGATATTAATGCATGGCATATTTACCTCTGAACGTTAAGTAACAAACAATCAAGCAATCTTTATTTAGTTCGGGTTGCTTTTTAAGGTCGTGTAAGCTTTTAGCATCACGTGCCGTCCGTTAAACATTATCTTTTCGTTAACTCAAATGCCAAGTGAGCCGTTATCTTATTTGTCGTTCATCTGTTGTACGTAGCTATGTATAGTAAACCTTTCACATTTAAATAATATGCTGACTGTGATGTTCCTTTGGTTGTCCCCTTTCAAAATTGTGTCCAAAAGCCACGCTCTCCATTCAAGATAGCCGGCATTAATAAAAATGGAAATTTGGTCAATTAACCCACATGCACTCGTGACACGGAATTACCCCCCCCCCCCCCCTCTCCCTTTTCCCCTTTAACTTTCTGTTTACAAATTTATTTTCAATAAAATTTCTTTATTTCTTTATTATTTCTTCTCTTTTTCCTTATTTTGACTTGTTCGTTTTGCATAGAATCATACTTTTATTTAAAATCATGTTTTAATACGAGATCGTCATCAGCAGTCGTCATCAGCAGTCCGAGGAAATCTTATAGTTTAAGGGATGGAAACATGTGTTGTCATTGTCAGGGAATTGCTTGTTCTGTTCTGATACTTCCTCCAGTAATGACGGAGCACACCCATTTGGGATATGATATCCTATCTTAACTTACTTAATACATTCATTTAATGATTAGAGTAAAAGTTAGATTTATATTGGTTAAATACATTTTGCATGTTAAGAATATGGTAAAATAAGGTTGCACAAAATCTAGATTGTTAACCTTGTATGCCACTCAACAATGAAAATTAAAATGGATAAAAACTAAAGAGACAAAATATGTAGTGATGCTATAAGGAACCATTCTTTTGTGGCAGTTCCATTTTGAAAAGTTCATTTGCTCGGTCCAAATATGATGAACAAAAAGGTACAAATGTTTTAATGATATTAATATACAAAGATTACCATATATTAGCTAAACACTGTTCAGCTTTATGACTGGATCAAATGTCTTTCATCTAAATAGCATTAAATCCAGCAACAAAATGAATTAATCAAAGTAAATTTGGTCTGTGGGAAAGTGAATTTTTGGTATGCACTATCCCGTGGAAAGTTGCTGTTGCAGAAAAATCATAGAACACTGCTGCGGTCATTAAATATGAATAACTATCTACTTCATAGCTTCATTATTAGTTAACACATAATGTTAATGTATTATTCACATTTTCGATTGACCACCTTATACCATATTAAAGTAACACAGGAAACAAGATACATACACATGCATTTTTGGTTATGCCATGATTTTCACAGGATAGGGTTTCGTTTGTGCTAGCTTACTGAAACAACATGTCGCTCCACTCTGACATATTATACCAGAATTTCTAATATTTATCCATATTTCTACAACAAGTGTTAGGGATATAGATTTTACCTCTATCTCTACGATTCTCCGAGATGATTTTGGATTATTATGACGGTGTGGTATTTTGTTTTTCATATTATCACACACCATTCCACAAATATACAGTCAAAGGGAGATAAATCGAACTTCTTCAACATGACCGTTCACAGTTCAATTTCGAGGACAAGATGGTCACAATGATCTCTTGGTATCAACACGAGACCGGAGACTCCTAATTACTATGAAAAGAGTAAATTAGAGCACCCATGTCATTATAAGTATCTATTACTAGTATTAGATCTCTAGATCGGGTTTTTCACTGGGTTTCTGTACATCAGTCATCATACTCATAGTACACTATTAACAGGATTTGTTTTTCTAGTCTTGGTCTTATAGACCTGTGACTGTGGCTGTAACATTACTACTTACATAACATTTTTTGCAAATGGTGGTTTGGTTCCGTAATAATGATACACGCCAGAAAATTTACACGCAGAACATATAAAACGTTTGGATTTTTCTTCTTCACAAAATTCCATCTCAACGAATCTATCTCCTCTGCTCAACGGAAAAGTTATATTGTTTATAATTAGTCCCAAATAACGGAAAGCTCACGAATAAAATTCGGATGAGACTGTAGTCGTTAGACGGAGTGGTATTTTTTTTATTTGTCACCTTTTTTCATTAAGAAAGGAGGAGGTACATCCAGTTTACAATTAAATGTACATCAGTCTTGGTTTTTTTTTCTGCAGAATATTCCGAATTATGAATCTACTCTACTCCAGCCATAGGGAGATTCTGCAACACGTTCTTGTAGTTAAATATTGTGATTGCAATAAGTATGGTATAGATATATACGAAATTATAGGAACATACTGATCATTAAAATAGGGAGATTTTTTTAGCTCACCCGACCAACGGTCATGAGCTTATGCCATCACCGTCGTATATCCTATGCTTTTCCCCTCTGAAACAATTGAACCAAATTAAACCTGACTTTGATAGGATTGTCCTTATGCGTGTCCGACAGTCAGGCCCTCCATTCAAAATTACGGCCAATACTAAAATATAACCTTTTTAATTGCTTAAATGCATATATTTTAGTATTGGTCGTAAAAAATGTTTATTATAAGTCAAATTTAGCTCAGATTTTAACTGCAACTGCATGACAATGAGTAGTTCAACATATTATTTGAGGAGAGTTACTGGTAGACGTTGGCTGTTAGTAATCCTCGTTAAATAAATAAAGAATTTAATTAAAATTTCAACATATATTCCGAGTTTTTTTATATGAAAATTTTCTTTCAGTCGATTTATACAGATTATGGCTATTTTGATCAAATAAAATACAATGAAATTTTCTCCTCAGAAACCTAGACTTAGTTGATCTTTAGTTAGTCCACTTTCAAAATTATTTGTGACACCTCGGCTCGGCCTCCACCAAAGAAGTCTGCCATTGTTACCGTGTAAGATGAAATTTAATTAAATGACAGAAAAAAAATCAGCTGATATTTGAAGCTTGAGGTTCTGAATTTTTGTTTATATTTAGAAGGTAAAGTTGGAAACCATGTGAGCGATTACACTAGTTTGTTGTTGTTATTATTAAGAAAAGATTTCTGTATTGAATGGTACATTTTTGGATGAAAACAAATTATGCTAATTAATTTACAATGTTCAGCTCTTGTCTTATTTCTGTTTCTTCTGCAGAGTACAATTCCGAAAATTAATTTAGTTTTTTTTTATTATAAACAAAACAAATTATTATAATTATAGGTGATGTAGAGACACATCCTGGTCCTGGTACGTATAATTCGAATTCTCAGAAGAACAACACTATTGATGATGTAAAGAATATATTTATATGTGCAACAGCAATATTAGAAGTGTTAGAAACAACTTACACTTCCTCCAAAATGTCTCTGATGAATATGATATATTATGTGTCACAAGATCCCATTTTGAGGCGACTATTGGTAAGGATGATCTAGAAGACTTGGATTTTTTTTTTCAATGTGGAAGGATCGTAATAATTCAGGCAGGTTGTCCTCTCATTTGTTTTGAACATTATATATCTTGGACGTCTGACTCTTAGAAAACAACGAAGCTATAGTTGTCCATCCTTGCTTTTGTGTATCACCTATCGATCTGAATGTACGGACAATTAATACTACAGACACGGTTTAATCATGGAATAGTGATGGGTTACCAGGTAAACGACAATATCGTGATTTTGGAGTTGCTTATAAACTGTTAGATAGCATGAAATAGTTTAAGAATAGTTTGAAGATACGAATGGGGCAATCAGAAGCCGTAAATCGACAGACAAAACAATACAATGGCTAAAAGAAAAAAGGACAAACGGACAAACAACGATCTGCAAAACATTACACAGAAAACTACAGATCGAGCAACACGAACCTCACTTAACACCGGGGATGAACTCAGGAACTTCGGAAGGGTTAGCGGTTCCTGCTCCACATGTGACATCCGTCGTGTTACTGTCAAACGACACGAACATCATCCTAAATAGAAATCGTGAAGAAGACATGTAGTTTGACAACAAGAACAGGACGAACCGCACTAAGACAAGTTTAAAAACGGTGGCGAACTCAGGTGCTCCGACAGGGTAAGTTCGTGCTCCACAATAGGCACCCGTTGTGTTACTCTGGTTACAAACCCGGTGATAAGTCATGAATGGAGACCGGACTGTGATTACGATAAAGGGAACATATTCGTGTTCATTTGTGACACATATATTCCGTAATGGTTAATCAAGTCATTGTGGCGACCGTAATACTTTCGAAGTGATGACTTTAACTTAATCACTAGATTGTTAGCAGCATTAACCCTCTATTAAGGCAATCATGATAAGAACCGCAAGGTCTGGAATATCGGATCAACTGAGAGATATGCAGGTGCTCCTGGAATGTTCTTACATATAAATGGAAAGTTCACAATGGGAAAATTGAAATCATCTCTTCTGTCGTAGAGTTTCGTTCTTAACCGGCCCTCATTGACAATTTCGAGGTGTAGTTCAAGGTATTAAGCAGATCTAGCTGTATCTGTGGTATCCTTTGTTTCGAGATCAATGGGATATATGCGATCAACAAATTCACCAAACTTACAATTATTTAGTGAAAGAACAGAATATATATAATGGAACGTGAAATTAAAGGATCGAGCTAGCTTATTTTTGTTTTTCTTCAGAATCCTCGTACAAATAAAGGAACAAGTCGGTGTGAAGGGGGCACAGTTAGTATCCATAGAAATGACGACTGTCTGTTGAAAAATACGCCCACCAGACATAACACAGAAATGACGACTGTCTGTTGAAAAATACGCCCACCAGACATAACACAGAAATGACGACTGTCTGTTGAAAAATACGCCCACCAGACATAACACAGAAATGACGACTGTCTGTTGAAAAATACGCCCACCAGACATAACACAGAAATGACGACTGTCTGTTGAAAAATACGCCCACCAGACATAACACAGAAATGACGACTGTCTGTTGAAAAATACGCCCACCAGACATAACACAGAAATGACGACTGTCTGTTGAAAAATACGCCCACCAGACATAACACAGAAATGACGACTGTCTGTTGAAAAATACGCCCACCAGACATAACACAGAAATGACGACTGTCTGTTGAAAAATACGCCCACCAGACATAACATATATGTTGTCAATCAAAACCTCGAGCATGTTGATAATATCAGTTTCAGAGAACGTTTTAGTAGAATCGTAGTGGATTTTTACAAAAGAAGATTATTTGTCCCTTCCTAAGACAAGGTATTCTTTCATATCTACCTTGAATATAAACCATAATTCTTGTAATCTGTCTTAGTTTTGTGCGGGGAATAGTTGGTGTAGAGGGTAGAGAAATCAAATGTTTCAATACTACTGCAGGAAGAGATGGACCTTGATTCAATGTACTCTAACAGATATGTATAATATTTCAGCGTCTACATCTGTTTCACACCACCCCTTGAGTAACTAGTGTCACAGTAACTCTGAAACTCTGTTTTGACCGCCATTAGTAAACCCTCATGAATTACAGTCCACAGTAATACTCTACTTGATCCTATTATTATTGTAGCGTTATTACAACATTTTGACAAATACCACCAGAAATCAGGGATCATTTATAACTGCCTCCTTTGTCCTAACATTTTACAAACAACTAAAAACATCACAGACAAAATTACGGAAGCTGGGAAAGACCACGCCAGTATTTTGTTTTAATTTAGTTGTTATGTTATACCAGATTAACTGATAATATATGTAATAACAAATTAGAAAAAAATGCTGAAGTGGCCTTTCCCAGCTTCCGCACATAAAATCTATTATACTGCAATTGGTAACTTTACAGCATTGATAAAACGGGTCGTATAAACTGTTGCTTTATACTGGACAATGTCCTGTATAAAGCATTTAGGCCACGCCCTTTTTTGGAACTTTTGCTTTATACTGGACAATGTCCTGTATAAAGCATATTTTAAATAGGGCCCATGACGGGGAATACGAATTTAATTTTTTTTATATAGAAAACAGTGAGAAAAAAATATAGTATTGCAGTATAAAAACAATATAGGTATGATGTCTTTTTATATGAGATTTATTTGTATTCGGCACGAAACGGGGACTGCTCGGCACAGCCTCGCAGTACCCCTGTTTCTTAGCCTCATCCAAATAAATCTCATATAAAAAGACACCATACCTATATTGTCTAATTAGCGTGTAAGACTTTTTCATTTTATAAATATATGTCCTTACGTAAACAATTGTAATTTGGTTAATACGTCATCAGTTTGTGTTTAAAAAAAATTATGTGTCTGTTATTTAAATGCATGTTCATATTTTATAGATTATACACGGTTGTCTACCTGGCAACATTGATAACATGAACAACTATGATATACAATCTTGTTAACAAGTACAACTAAACACGACACAAATCACCCGTCCAGTTCACCTAGACATTACACAACACAACACAAATCACCCGTCCAGTTCACCTAGACATTAAACAACACAACACAAATCACCCGTCCAGTTCACCTAGACATTAAACAACACAACATAAATCACCCGTCCAGTTCACCTAGACATTACACAACACAACACAAATCACCCGTCCAGTTCACCTAGACATTACACAACACAACATAAATCACCCGTCCAGTTCACCTAGACATTACACAACACAACATAAATCACCCGTCCAGTTCACCTAGAAATTACACAACACAACACAAATCACCCG
>MJUT01003160.1:129867-140782 GCA_002080005.1 Gigantidas platifrons
TTTTCTTCCCTATCCATACCACCTTTGTTTTGTCTATATTAATTTTGAGACCAGAAAGTTCAGCATATTTCTGTAATGTTCGAAGAGATGCATCCAAAGACTTTGGGGATCTATCAAGTATTAATGATGTGTCATCTGCATATTGGGATATCACATATTCAGTATCATCTATTGTAATACCCTTAATATCTTTATTATGACGACATAAAATTCCTAGTATTTCGGCACAGAGAAGAAATATATAAGGTGATAAGGAATCCCCTTGTCTACGGCCTCTTTGAATGGTGAAAAAGTCTGAGAGACAACAGTTTTGAGTAACTGCGGACGTAATATTGGTATAAAAAGTTTTAACCCATTGTTTAATGGAAAAACCGAAATTAAAGAAATCTAAAACATTTTCAATAAACATCCATGAAATAGAGTCAAAAGCTTTTTCAAAATCTATGAGGAGGAGAATTCCTGGTATGTCCTGCTCTTCCGTGAAATGTAGAATATCATATATAAGACGAGTATTTTCCCCAATATACAATGTATCTCCCTGGAATGAAGCCTGTTTGGTCATTACTTATAAGAATTGGTAGAACTGATTTAATCCGTTCAGCGATACAGCTAGAAGCTAGTTTATATACAGTATTTAGAAGACTGATTGGTCTCCAGTTTTTCATACATTGTCTTGGTTTGTCCCCTTTCGGAATACAAGTTATAATGCCTTGCTTTTGTGTAATTGATAATTGACCAGTTTTATACCCATAATTTATAGACCGAAAAACAAATTTCCCCAAATTATTCCAAAAGAATTTAAAGAATTCACTAGTAAAACCATCTGATCCAGGACTTTTTTCATTTTTCATTCTCTTTATACTACTGTTAATTCTGAATAAGTTATTTCACCTTCTAAATTGTCTTTAATTTCATCAGATAATGTTGGGATGTCAGTAAATGGAATTTCATTTTTCAGATTTATGTTACTTACAGTATCTCTTTTTGAATAAAGGTTTTCATAATAAGTCTTGGCTTCTTGTAAAAAAAATTTCTGATCAGTTATTACATTTCCAGATTCATTAACAAGTTTAGGAATAGTTTTGTTTGTAAAATTTGTTGTCTCTAGATTTATAAAAAAAATTGATGGCTTTTCTCCCTCTTCAGCCCACTGCATTTTTGATCTGATATAATAACCTCACAATTTTGCCTGTCTCAAAATTTTTAGATCAGATTTCTTTTTTTCAATCAAATCAAAATGTTCTGTTGTGTGTAATTCATTTTCTAATTTCATTATATCTTCATGTTTTTTTTTTTGGTTCAAGGGTATCTATACTGGAATGTCTCTCAAACATTTGGGCTAGAAAAATTAGGCAAGAGGTGCATTGCATTTTAGAGTATTTTGAAAATTGTTGTTTCTTTTTATTTGGGCAAATACTCATGACCCATTTTATTAGAATTATTGACAAAAATTTGTACAAGTAAAAGTACAATGAAAAGGATACCTCTAATTTCAAAATATTGTCCCAAGACCAATGAATTAGATAAGATAAGATAACTTTATTGCAAAAAAAGATTTGCGCCCCAAAGGAGCAGATAATACAAACAACACACAAGACAACCATCAAACAGACATATTCAATACATATGATATATACAGTTAATAATACTACACTTAACACTTTACACTCTACAACAGCAAGGGCAAAGAAAACCACAAATTAAATTACAAATAATACAGTCAAACCTGCCCAAGAGGTCACCCCTATTAACCAGTCCCCTGTATTAAAAGGTCACCCTTTTCCTGTCCCATCATAGAACATTTCATATAAATTGAACCTCTTTTAAGAGGTCACCTGTCTTGAAAGGCCAATATTTATTTGTTCCAAAGGTGACCTCTTAATACAGGTTTGACTGTATTATGACATGCAATAACTGATTTCTGAAAATGATTTAAAATACTTCATCTCCGTCCAAATTTCCACCTTCACAATTGGCACTGGCAGCAGTACAATGTAGTACATCCCATCAACTATAATTAAATCAACAATGGAACCAAGGGTATTTCATGGTCACTTCAAAAAATAGTTTTATGCTGTGCTTCCAACGTCCATCAATTTTATCTTTATCCATGTCGCTGTCACTAGAAAGTAGTACATGTAAATAGATATGTAACCAATGTTAGTAAATAGTGAACAGCCAAGCAGTATTATCAGCAAACTATATATTGACTGTACTTCTCTTTGAAACATTTTTAAATGAAGACATGTTATATGCTTTTAAAATATATCACATAGGGCAATGCTGTATTGTGTAAGGATTTTGTTTATATTAAGTTTTGTATTTTATTTTTGACTTCCAGACAAAATGTAATATTCCTAATTTTCTCCCAAATGAAATAAAGGTTTATGGTGTTTAACGGCACTATTAACAATATTTCAGTTAATATATCGTGGTGGTAAATGAAATAAATATTTCAATTTTTTTCTCGATATGAAAAATATTGGAGATATGATCATGTTATTCTAAACAAAAAATAATATTGTCCTGTTATTTATTTACAAATTTCGTCACTTGATGTTTCCATATGGTACTGAGTAACTCTGGGAAGAAACTAATGTTAATGTTTGTTGTACATGTAGTTAATAGTGAAATAGTCATACATCAATGTTTAAGTTCTTCATCTATTATGTTTTTCTTTTGTCTTTCCTGAAGGAGATTCAATTGATTGGAGTATTTTGTATACAGTCATGATCTGTGTTTTATAAAATAATGCAGAATTATTGCCTTGCACCACATTTTAAAAGCACTGTAAATATGTTCACATGTATTTGTACATTTCATATGTACATTTGTATACTTCACCTATTAAGGTTGAAATTTGAAATCAATTTTCATAGAGGAAATGTAATCGTCCTAAATTGATTATAGATTCTGCTACTGTGAATAGAGTTGAAAGCATGTGAACTTTTGTGTTGAAATGGTCCATGTTTATAACATGTTTAACCCTAGTTATACTTCAAACAATTTTATTGTAAGTTTACTGTCAGGAATTAAACAGTTAAGGTGAATTTAATAACATATCCTTTACATACCAAGAGATTAGTTATATGTAATGTTTGGTTAAGGGCGAAATTGACATTGTGGAAGAATTAAAGACATTATAAATTAAATGTAAACAAAATTTGTAAGCAAAATTTAGAAATCAGCATTAAAAAGTGTTTCATACTAAAGGAACCCTGTGATAGTTTTGTTTCAGTTTAAGATCGTATTATCTTGTATCAGTTTGAGATAAATAAAAGTCTTTAATCAATTTATTTTAAGTTTGAAAAAAAATCCCCTTGAAATCATATTGAGACTTCAAGACCTGTAAATATTTTCATTGTAAATATCATCTTAGGAAATTTAAGTTTAAAAGTCCTTATACATTAAAAAAATACATGTAGTATAAGATCAAGTTTGGTTCAAATTGGCTGAGCATTTTCAGAGAAGAAGATTTTTGAATGATTATTTATTTAATTATGTCTTATTTCTTTAATCAGTAAAAATCGACAAAAGTAAAAGTAAAAAACAAAAACTTTATGAATAACCACACAATATATGTTGAATTATGCTACCACAAATTACAATTAAAATTGAGCTTCAAATAAAGCTGTTTTTGGGCCCATTTTTAATTTAAGAATTTTCTATATTTAGTAATGGTCGTAATTTTGGATAGAGTTCGGAGCACATGTACGACGTATTGGCTACAATTTAGAATTGGAACATCAAAGGAGTATTCCTGCCAAGTTTAGCTCAAATTGGCTGAGTAGTTTCGGAAAGGAAGATGTATTAATTAGTTTTTGCTTAAAATTGCCTTATTTCTACAATTGAAACAAATCGGTAAAAGTATTAAATTTGATGAAATACAAGGAATTCATGTATTCTCTCCTAAATATGCTTCTACAGTTATAATTTGAGTTGATTCTGGTAACAAATAAAACTTTTCAGAATTTTCTAGTTGTATCAATGGTGACCATCTTAGGTGGATTTTGAACCTATTGGTTATGATTTAGAATGGAGACCATCCAAGGACTATTTCTTCCAAGTTTGGTCAAATTGGCTGAGTAGTTTCATAGAAGATTTTTTTTTAAAATGATCATTTACCTAAATAAGTCTTATTTCCGTAATTGACAAAAGCATACAGTAAACTTGATGAAAATATGTATATAAGAGTAATGATATGTATACATGTTAAAGAGCTCCTAATTATACCTATAAGAGTAATGATATGTATACATGTTAAAGAGCTCCTAATTATACCTATAAGAGTAATGATATGTATGTTAAAGAGATCCTAATTATACCTATCTTATACCTATCAGTTACATTTTTGCTGATTCTGCTTCAAATAAAGCTGTTTTTACCCATTTAAGAATTTCCTATTTCAAGTAATGGTGATCATCTTCCATAGAGTTTGGACCTATCTGATACAATTTAGAATTTGTGACCATTCAAGGACTATTTGTGCCAAGTTTAATTCATATTTCCCCACTGGCCAGTGGTCTCAGGAGAAGATTAAAATGTGGAAAGTTAACATCATACGAGATGATGGAAGACAGACCCTGATCTATAAACTATGTCTATTAAAATTTTCTGCTAAATTAATAGCTTCTAGAGGTGCTTGACTGAGTATCACCAGGTGCCAGATGAAGGGTACCATCTTGATGGGGGTTGTCATGTTACACTGTATAATACAGAAAACATGATAGTGGAACATAGTACCATGTTAGGAAAGTGTCTACTTGTAACTCCTTGCATAATAAACGTCTCTTGTAGCTTTAAAAAGGAAGGCTACAAATCATTAAATTGTTCGTCCCAGTCTAAGTCACTGCCTGGTTGTTCTATTCCATGCCTCATTTCTACATAGTATTTAGGTGTTGTTTAACTTGTTCTTGTCCTCATCAGTTAGGTCGTTGGATCTAACAACTCATGTGGCATTAAAACACCAAAAATCAAAAATCTAAATCTTGTCCTCATCATGATTGAATATGCATGAAGTATTTGCCAATGGACTGTCAATAAATCATTACCGGTACATACATTTTTTTTGGTACATGTAATATTAATTTACTGTTTTATTATTTCAGAAACAACTTTTAAACTGGACAAATGTTATTGGAAGACTTGCCAGATTTTAATATGTTAAAAGACTGGACATGATGGATATAACCAATATAAAAACGTCTTTCATTTTAAACAGTTTTACAATCTGTCACATTTTATCAAGTCTGAATCTGTTTCGTGCTTTCATTCCTTAGTTAATAATTGTAATTTGAAGACAAAGATTACAGATGAAAATGGGAAATCTTTGTTTTCGTCGGAATTCTGAAGATCCTGATTCTGCTTGGCGACAGCAAAATAAGGAAGTCGAAAGAAACCCCATATATAAATTTGTGAACTTCAGTGGGGGAGGGCGGCTTATTGAGGCCTATAAAAATGGTGGTGTATATGCAGTGGAAAAAATAATCAAAACAGAGATTGTGGACTACTTGTATAACAATGGACAAGGAAAAATGTTTACCAAGTTGGACCACATAAAATGGCAGCGGAGGTGTATTGCAAAAAGACAGGTGGGTATTTGTTTTTATAATATCCTAGGGGATCTGTAATTTTATTTATTACCATTAGATATTTGACATATATATTAAAAATATATCATGCACAATTGATATCAAGGTAGACTTCTATCAAACTGTTAATTCAATATACATGTGACTGCCACTACAGAAACAGCTTCTTCTAAGAAACTACGGTACACATTTAAACCAATTCATCCACCATTCAAAATAGGAGGTAAATCCACTACTAAACTTATGATTTTGATGCTGACCTGAAATCCAAGATGACTATCCCTTATCTTATGAAGAATTCCATGTGTTTTTTCCCCTGCTTATATTATTCAGGTGAGTGATACAGGCTCTTGAGAGGCTCTAGTTTGTACAAGCTCTGGAGAGGCTCTAGTTGGTACAGGCTCTTGAGAGGTTCTAGTTGATACAGGCTCTTGAGAGGCTCTAGTTTGTACAAGCTCTTGAGAGGCTCTAGTTGGTACAGGCTCTTGAGCGGCTCTAGTTGATACAGGCTCTTGAGAGGCACTAGTTGGTACAGGCTATTGAGAGGCTCTAGTTGGTACAGGGTCTTGAGAGGCTCTAGTTGGTACAGGCTCTTGAGAGACTCTAGTTGGTACAGGGTCTTGAGAGGCTCTAGTTGGTACAGGCTCTTGAGAGGCTCTAGTTGGTACAGGCTCTTGATTCTTGAGAGGCTCTAGCTGTTACAGGCTCTTGAGAAGCTCTAGTTGGTATAGGCTCTTGAGAGGCTCTAGTTGGTACAGGTTCTTGAGAGGCTCTAGTTGGTACAAGCTCTTGAGAGGCTCTAGTTGGTATAGGCTCTTGAGAGGCTCTAGTTGGTACAGGGTCTTGAGAGGCTCTAGTTGGTACAGGCTCTTGATTCTTGAGAGGCTCTAGTTGGTACATGCTCTTGAGAGGTTCTAGCTGTTACAGGCTCTTGAGAAGCTCTAGTTGGTACAGGCTCTTGAGAGGCTCTAGTTGGTGCAGG
Source organism: Gigantidas platifrons (assembly GCA_002080005.1). Lineage (NCBI taxonomy): Eukaryota > Metazoa > Mollusca > Bivalvia > Mytilida > Modiolidae > Gigantidas > Gigantidas platifrons. The sequence goes on from MJUT01003160.1 coordinate 136,441, forward strand.
CTCTTGAGAGGCTCTAGTTGGTACAGGCTCTTGAGAGGCTCTAGTTGATATAGGCTCTTGAGAGGCTCTAGTTGGTACAGGCTCTTGATAGGCTCTAGTTGTTACAGGCTCTTGAAAGGCTCTAGATGTTACAGGCTCTTGAGAGGCTCTAGTTGGTACAGGCTCTTGATAGGCTCTAGTTGTTACAGGCTCTTGAAAGGCTCTAGTTGTTACAGGCTCTTGAGAGGCTCTAGTTGGTACAGGCTCTTGAGAGGCTCTAGTTGGTACATGCTCTTGAGAGGCTCTAGTTGATACAGGCTCTTGAGAGGCTCTAGTTGGTATAGGCTCTTGAGAGGCTCTAGTTGGTACATGGTCTTGAGAGGCTCTAGTTGGTACAGGATCTTGAGAGGCTCTAGTTGGTACATGCTCTTGAGAGGTTCTAGCTGTTACAGGCTCTTGAGAAGCTCTAGTTGGTATAGGCTCTTGAGAGGCTCTAGTTGGTGCAGGCTCTTGAGAGGCTCTAGTTGGTACATGCTCTTGAGAGGCTCTAGTTGGTACAGGCTCTTGAGAGGCTCTAGTTGGTACAGGCTCTTTAGAGGCTCTAGTTGGTGCAGGCTCTTGAGAGGCTCTAGTTGGTACATGCTCTTGAGAGGCTCTAGTTGGTACAGGCTCTTGAGAGGCTCTAGTTGATACAGGCTCTTGAGAGGCTCTAGTTGGTTATAGTAGTTGTGTAGAATATCTCAATGTATGGACAATTTCTCCAGATGAACTAATTCAAGGCAACTGTTACACTAGATTAGTGATTACAGGCTCCAGGGAGCCTCTGGGTGAATCCATGATGACATCTCTTTAGCATCATCCTACCTATAGACTGTCAACTGGTTTATTTCATTCGTATTTGTATTGTAATAATGCTTTGAGCATATATATATACATGTAAATGATCGTAATCTCATAATTATGGTAAAAACGTTTACGTCAAGACTATGTATATTGTTGACATAAATAATTGAAAACATTTACTATTCTTTATTACCACTATAAAGACTTTGTATTCTTGCATGCAAATTTATATAATTCAGTTTACAGAGATCTTATCAACACTGATATTTCTCTTCTTTTGTTTTTATGGAAATGTTGTTTAAAAAACTTTAGTTTAAGTCTGACATTTTTTTCTTCTTTTTTTTTTTGCTGCTAAAGATTTTTGAACTAGTAAGTCCCCCTTCATAAGGTTCCTTCCTCCAAATACCACTCCTCTTATATTTATCAGGCCAGATGCAAGAAGATAGTAATATACTACTAAATTGCCCCCCTCAAGAGAGGCCACCCTTCTTGTAAGACCACTTTATCACTGCAGGAGTGGCCTTATAAGAGGGGGACGACTGTGTATGTTATAGTACTCAGGGCTTTCAATATTTTTCAAGTCTACCAGTACTTCACTATTTACAGGTGGAACTTTATTTACAATTTGAACAATTTTCATGAGTATCTTATATACAACACTCTTTAAAATCAAGACCATTTTAGGCAGGAAAAAGTACATGGTACATGTACCACACTTTATTGAAAGGCATGAGTACTGAGAAACATTTCTATCTAGTTGACTTAATATTTGTGATGGACAATCTTTCACTACACCACCCTGCTTTGTACTGTCCATGTTTATATTACCATCATTTCTTTGAATGTACCATATTTTGTGTGTTTTTTTCAATTGAAGAAAATTTGTGCACATTTTTGTATTGCTTTCTGTAATTGTTTGACTGATAAAATTATTATTCCCCCACTCCGCGAAGGGGGAGGGGGGTATACTGTTTTACCTCTGTCCATCCTTCCGTCTGTACGTCCCAAGATATTTTTCGTCGCATTTTGCTCAGCAACTATTGATGGCAGAAATCTGATATTTGGTCACAAGCTTCATATAGGTACCCCATATCGTGGGAAGCGTTTTTTGACTCGTCAAATTCCTACTTCCTGTTTGCCGAACAGCGGGGGTATCATAAGTGAGCATTAGCTCACAGTTCATCTTGTTATTATCAAAATAGAATAGTTGGAATTCCAGAAAAATGTCTGTCCCAAGCCAGGATCTATCTTTAAATCTATAGATCTGTAGGTCTGTATTATAAATACATGTACATAATAAAGGAGAAACTCGTGAGTTTATGGTTCGATTGGGAAAAAGAGATTGCTAGGAGTAAGGTGGAATTCTGAGTGTATAGATGGTAAATGGTAAATAGGAGAGTGGAACACTGTCTTACACTGATGTAGAATTCTCCATTGGGTGGAGGTAAAAAAAGGAGTGGTATGGGAACTAAAATTATCGGTAGGAATGCCTGAGTGATCCAATAATTAAATTTACCTTTGAAACATTAATATTTTTGAAGATTGATTGATTGATTAGTGTTTAATGCAGTATTTCAGCTGAAGCGTGGCATTAACAAAGTATAAAAGTTTTAAAGAAGATGAATAGTTACTATATAAACATCAATATATCTAATATCTGCCTGTGATTGATCGATGATCATGTTTTAAATTGGAGTGTAAAGCTCAGTTCATTTACTCATTGATTTATCTCTGTTTACTGTGTTCTAGCTGTACCTTACAGTTACAATGATAATGTGTATTTATATTGGCCAAAAGTCTGATATGGTCTGTTGCTGGGGCGTTCATATTGAATTTTTATAAAGTTTAAAATCAGTGACATCACAATTTTTTTTATGGAATTTAGAGAGAGCAAGATTGACTGTTCCTCTTGTGTTCTACTAGTGGCAGTGTTGTCTTTATTTGTTGTATGTTACTAGTTTTTATTAGCTCACCTGACCCGAAGGGTCATGTGAGCTATTGCTATCACTTGGCGTCCGTTGTGGTCGTCCGGCGTCCGTTGTAAACTTTTTCAAAAATCTTCTCCTCTAAAACTACTAGACCAATTGAAACCAAACTTGGTTTGAATCATGACTAGAGTGTCTAGTTTCAAAATTGTGTCTGGTGATGCCGTGCACCAACCAACATGGCCGCTGTTACTAAAAATAGAACATATGGGAAAATTGCAGGTTTTTGGGTAATAACTCAAAAACCGTTAATAATATCAAAAATCTGACATGGGGTAAAAATTATCAGCACAGCAAGATCTACCTACCCTGCAATTTTGAAGTAAATCTGATTACCCATCTTGGAGTTATTGCCCTTTTTTCATCAAATTTTTAACATTTTAATACTTTTCGTCTTATATTTTAAAAACTATAAGAGATAGATGTTAAGTTTAAACTGCAAAAATGTGCAGCATGTCAAGATCTACATACCCTGCAATTTTGAAGTAAATCCCAGCACCCATTTTGGAGTTATTGCCCTTTTTTTTCATCAAATTTTCACAATTTTAATACTTTTCGTTTTTTATTTCAAAAACTATAAGAGATAGATGTTAAGATTAAATTGCAAAAATGTGCAGCATGTCAAGATCTACCTACCCTGCAATTTTGAAGTAAATCCCATTACCCTTTAGCTTACGTTTTGTATCTGTTTTTCTATCATTGTTTTGCTTATCATACATGCTTCCAGTTTATATTTTATGTCTGCATTTTGCTTATGGTTTTAACGTTTATAAACTTAATTAGGACTGGTCCCCGTTCCATGTTGATCGGTGCACAGAGAGGCGCTTGCCACATGAGCATTGATTTGCCTGGTTCGGGTACCATGTCTTATTGTGTGCTTTATTTGCTTGTACACGTATGTCTATTTTATAGTTGAATTGTTTTGTATATATTATAGTCGGTTAAAGAGCTCATCAGAGCTCATGTTTTGCTTGTTAACTGTACATATATGCCGACTTTAAATAAAAATTTACTTTACTTTTTTTACCCATTTTGGAGTTATTTCCCTTTATTCATCAAATTTTCAAAATTTTAATACATTTCGTCCTTTATTTCAAAAACTATAAGAGATAGATGTTAAGTTTAAACAGTAAAGATGTTCAGCATGTCAAGATCTACCTACACTGCAATTTTGAAGTAAATTCCACTACCCATTTTGGAGTTATTGCCCTTTTTTCCCATCAAATTTTCACAATTTTAATACTTTTCATTTTTTATTTAAAAAACTATAAGAGATAGATGTTAAGTTTAAATTGCAAAAATGTGCAGCATGTCACGATCTACCTACCCTGCAATTTTTAGGTAAATTCCATTACCCATTTTGGAGTTATTGCCCTTTTTTCATCAAATTTCCAAATTTTTTATATTTTTCGTCTTATATTTCAAAAACTATAAGAGATAGATGTTAAGTTTAAATTGCAAAAAATGTGCAGCATGTCAAGATTTCCTTACCCTGCAATTTTGAAGTAAATCTGATTACCCATCTTGGAGTTATT
>MJUT01003160.1:181271-197886 GCA_002080005.1 Gigantidas platifrons
ATGAATTGTTTTTTTCTATTTTAGGCTATGCATACTATGGGGAATACCCTTTGTCATTTGCTACATGTACTGGAAACCAAGAAATCTACGACTACCTCATAAATCATGGAGCTGATCCCAACCTTCAAGACTCTTTTGGAAACACATGCCTTCATATGGCTGTTATATCCGACCAAGTTGTGAGTGTCAACAATTTCAACAAGACTAGAATTATCTTTATTTTGTTATCCTTTTAATGTCGCACAGTAAAAAAATAGACAGAAATAACTGATCAAGTTGAATGGCATTGCCAGTAACCCACAGCTGATCAAGTTGAATGGCATTGCCAGTAATCCACAGCTGATCAAGGTGTTTGGTTTTTAATGCCATTTTCAACAATATTTTAGTTTTATCATGGCAGACCATTTTATTGTTGGAGGAAACTGGAGAAAACCACCGACCTGTCACAAGTCACTGACAAACTTTATCATATAATGTTGTATGGAGTATACCTCGCCATGAGCGGGGGTTCAAACAGCTGATCAAGCTGATCAAATTTTCTGTGATGTTTGTATACATTGTATATATATTGAAGATATACATGGTGTTAGGATTAAGATTTTGATTAATTTTTCACAATATTACTAGTGGGAAAAGTGAGTAATTTTATTTTCCTGTAAACATTTGTGGTTGTATTATGTTATTGGTCTGTCATCATCATTGTTGTTGTCTGGTGAATTTTTACAGTGATTACAATGTACATGTATAATGATGCCACAATGTACCACTTTGAATGTTGGTGAAACACCCGCCAATTATATCCTCTATATTGTATTTGTATAGAAATACACTGACAGGTCCTAAATGTAAGTGGTCGTGGTTGTATGGTAGTTGGATTTACAACTACCTGTGCAATCAGTGCCTATTACCACTAAAGTTGTTAGTTTGAACCCCTTTCATGGCGAGGTTTACTCGATACAACATTATGTGATAAAAGTTTGTCAGCGACTTGCGACAGGTCAGTGGTTTTCTCTGGGTACTCTGGTTTCCTTCACCAACAAAACTGACAGCCACGATAAAACTGAAATATTGTTGAAAGTGGCGTTAAACACCATAAACCTGATAAATCTAAATGTAAGCATCATGTCTGAAAAACTTAAATTTAATTGATAATTATTAGGGCAGACTTAACTACCTATTACTATGAACAGACTAAGGTTATGTTTCAAGTTACCGGAGAAAACAGCTTATATGAGTTGGAGAGAAAGAAATTTGACTTTATATGTGAAAAAAAGAACTCACTGAGAAATATATAATCAAAATGTACATGCTCAATGCTTTTTATTATTTAATTTCAGGAAATGTACAAATATCTTGTAAAACATCATAAAAAACCTGCCAAAACAGACATAAAAAACAAAGCTAATCTAACTCCTTTAACGCTTGCCAGTAAATTAGGACGGCATAAGATTTTTAAAGAAATGCTGGAACTAAACAGTTTGGTGAGTACAAGGACCATCATCCATCAAAAATTATTGTTTTGCTGTTTCCCAACCGACTGACTGACCACCAAAATCGGCCCAACCCAAATTTTTTTTCTAGTAGAGTTTAAAAAAAAATTATATTTTTAACATGATTTATAAAAATGTATCTTTTTGAATCTTTGAAGAGAAGAACAAAAAATTGTCTACCTACTTACCCACTTCTCCAATGGTGGGTCGAGAAACAGCAAACCAAGTATATTTTTAAGCTTGGCCTTACTGATTTGAAACTTGACAGTATGTAATATTATGTTAGTGATAGGTATTGTCATCACTTTCCATCTGTTGTTGATTTTACATCTGTAAGTATTTCATTGGACCCTATGACAAAAATGGTTAAAACCTTTCTCAATACCATTTTGTCAGCAACTGTTCTAATGCAATCTATGCACAAGGCTGTTAATTGATGGTCCTTTAAACTTTTTGTTTTTTGTTTTTTTTTCTTGTCGATTGTAAACCAGAGGATGGATATAAATGCAGGAAATACTTGTTACATAGGACCCTATGGGTATTTTTTGCTAAATGCTTTTCCTCAGAAACTGATAAAACAATGGCATCCAAGCTTTACATCAGTGATCATTGTATTGTTGTTTTACTTGTAAAGGAGAAGTCATAGATAACTACCATTGTTTGATATAATCATTGCCAGCACTCTTATTGTGGTTTAGCAGAGATTACCAAAGTCTGTCTCATTTTACCAGACATTCGGTCTGGTAAAGACTCCTTTTTCACCAGACCAAACATAATTTCACAGGACCAAACAATATCAAGCTTTTCCTGCAGTAGTTGGTTTCAACCTAGGGCTACCAATTTTCCATTTCTCGTTTTAGTAATGCAAATTAACTGTATATATATTTTTCTGAACATTGTTTGTTAAAACAAGTCTGCTTTGAAGTAAACATTTTGTAGAATATATATTTTTTATAGAAATAAAGTAAAGTATTTTATTTAAATCCACAGAGAAATAAAAATGTTAGTGGATCTTTTCAACCATTTGTCTTATCAGGAAAAAGCTTGTAATAATTTTGTCCATTTCAAAGGTTTCAATATTTCCTAAAAGCCTAAATTAAGTCCTCTATCGTATTTTGCACAAAAGACAAGTTTAAATTTGTTGCCAAATTGATATCCGATAATTTGTACATGTGCGGTCTGGAGTGATTCTTGTACTTATATTTCAAATATTGATATTTTCGTTCATTAAAGAGATTCTGAGATTGCAACTTTAATTTGTCAATGTCCTTGAACTTCATCAAAGCATGGAGGAACGATAAATGATACAATAAAAGAGTTTTGATCAGGCGTTTCACTTTAGTTTTAATCAAAATAAATTATGGACAAATTGGAGATCAAACAGGGCTCTTTTATACAACAAACCCAGTATTTTATACCGGACAGTCGGTCTGGTGGAAACAAAGGTTTTTCCAGACCGAATTGATATTTACCAGATTTGTCCGTCGGACCGGCATGTTTGGGAATCTCTGGTTTAGGACACTATGTAGTCATTGTTGAATTTACTGTCTCAGATATAGTATTAGTGGTCAAAAATAGAATTGTTAAACATGCTTAAAAAAATAATAATTAAATAAAAAAAAGTTAATTTTTCAGTTTCAATTAAAAACTTTATCATATATATTTTTTAAAATGTCTTGACAAATTTATTTTACAAGTTACATTTGAAAGTTGTCCAGTCTGACGTAACATTACATGTAATATTTTGTATTAAAATGTTGACTAGCTATAGGCAGACAGTAAGTCATGAAATATTATTATTTTATTTAGGTCCTTGCAAGGTCAATTTAATATTCAATAGACTTATTCTTAGCTTACATTGAGATAAGTATAGATAGAATATATAAATATAAAAAACTGGCCTATTTATCTGCCCGTTTCAATTACTGGTAGTCATATATACCTTATTGATTTTGTTGACTTTACTGATATTCTAAATAAAAGTTGTCATTTAAATTGCCTACATCAGATTATTGTACAAATATACTGTACAGTAATTAAAATGAAAAATATGTAGATGACATACAATGTTTAATCTATTTTAGCAATAAAGAGGTACAGAATACTTCTTTCATCTCATAATTAAACTTATGAATCTTTCTTTTATTCAATTTTTATTATGTTAATTTCTAATTTAACCTAATTATAACATTTGTCAATTACAATGAGGTAAATGATAAATAATGTTGTGTGAGTACATGCGTACATAAACAATCTACGTACATGTATCTTGTTGACATAAATATAATTTATTCGTATGAGCTTTAGAAACATAAAGAAAAGTGAGTCTCTTGTACGGTTTTCTTTCCTACATTTAGGCGAGTACAAATAATTTTATATTTTCCCAACACAGTATATGTATATTGTGTTTATACAGCAACGTCACAAAATTGTTAAATTTACACACAAGAAAGCAACAACATTAGATATTTGAGTTAAATTTCCTACTGTGTGTCTACAGCACTGTTCAGATTCCAACAATGTCTATTACACTTCACCCCATATAAGACGCCGGGTACAAGGTGACTTTATACATCTAGTAGGCATATAGATACAACGTTTTATATATAGGGGCTGTCATGGTAGTGATCGTATAGTAGTTGGATTTATAATTTCCTATGCAATCAGTGCTTGTCACCACTAATGTTGTGAGTTTGAATCCCGATCGGGCACTGACTGCAACAATAAAACTGAAATATTGTTGAAAATGGCGTTCAGCACCATAACCCTTATCCTCTGCTACAGTATGGTGTCATATATATGTCAACTTTTCAAAATTACACTGTATATAGAGGATATGTTCATATGAAATAGAAAACACACTTTCTTAAAATATTCTCAAGATCTAGTTTCTTGTCCAATTTAAATGAAGTAAAACCATTAAATGTAAAATATTCTACAGTTTTATGTGGCCATTTTAAAATTATTTCACTTCTTGTAGTTGACATAAACGTGTATTAATGAATTAAACACAAAATTTAATGAATGTCTAATGTCACAATTTATTATATATTTATAATAAATTATATCATAAAAATATAATTTGTGTTTAACTAAAAACCATTATTTGTGAAATTATTGAAAAACTTACATTAGAAATTAGAAATTTTCATTTTGACAGTATAAGTTTTATGAAAATCTAACATTTTTTTTAAAAGAAAGTGTATATCTATTGGGTAATGTTGAAAAGTTTATATGCTTTTGACATGGATATTGTTTATATATTTTGTATTTCCACATGTTAATTGTTATATGTAATAAAACAGAAACCACATACTTGTTTCATTCAATTTTTTGATACAAAGATCAGGATTATTTAAAATCCTGTTGATAAGAGAGGATTAAGAACATTCTTAATATACAAAACTTTGTTTTTTTCGGTGGATTAAAATAACACCAAAGTAACATTAATTTTCATCATGCATGACTTAAACACATGGATTGTATTTATTTTTCAGACTACTTTTTGTCATAATAATTTTATTTTGAATTAGGATCAGATTATTCTCCTTGAACCTGATATCTAAATTATATATGTGTTTAAATTTAATCAGAAATGAATGAGGGAATGAATTATAAAAAAAAATATGTGAATAAATGTTGTCTTATGTTAAGTGGGTGATTTTTTTGCTACCTTTGTAAATTGTATGAAGAAAAATAATATTATTACATAAAGTATATATTTCTGCTAATACAAAGCAAACATTCTCAGCAGGTTATTTGTCAAGCTAGTTTACTTAGTAACAATCTGCAGACAGCAGTTGACTTGTCACCTTACCAGGACAATTTTATCTCATTTCTAGGTTTTCTCCAATGTCATATTCAATACATGTACATTGTCAAAAAACATATAATTATTTGAATGAGCTTTAGAAGCATATATAAAAATGAGCCTTGGCTTTACTGGTCTTGGCCCAGAGGACAGGTGCTCATTGTGATGACTGGGTTTGTGTTCAGATGTCAACAATCATAACCACTTGGCCAATCAGAAAAGATTTGGTTTTTAGTGAATTTGGTAACTTTCAGATGAAGAACTGCAGTGAAGTGTTATTCCAAAACAATTGTTTCTTCCTCAGTTTTAGATGGATTTTCATTCTTGTTCGCTGATATTAAAATTCTCTCTTATTTAAAGAAATAAGTCTGTATGGAAATGCTGCTCTTAATGTTATCCTATTAAAATGAAAGAAACTCTGTCTTAAGGTGGTACCATACACTTCAGGTAAAATTTGATCTGCTTGTTTAATTTTCTTATTTTTTTGGCAGTGTGTTTGAATATATCCACTGTAATAAATATCAAAATTTTAGCAAATTCCAACCAACAGACTCGGAGCTATAAATTCACTAGCCACATAGCAGCTTTCCTCTCTGTGGTTTTGATCACTGAAATGCTTGAAATCTGCATACAAACATCATATGATCAAAACGTTCAACTGATTTTAAAGAGTTATTATCTCCCTGTAGTGTTAGGTACCACCTTAAACAGTTTTTATGACTGTTAGAAGGTCTGTCTGAATGTTGCCTTATAGTATAATTATGATGCTACTGTTTTAAATGGTTGTTCTGACTGTTAGAAGGTCTGTCTGAGTCTGACATTATAGTATAATTATGATGCTACTGTTTTAAACAGTTGTTCTGACTGTTAGAAGGTCTGTCTGAGTCTGACATTATAGTATAATTATGATGCTACTGTATAGTGATACACTTATTATTTCTATACACAACGAAATAAAGTTCTTGTTAAATCAATTATGGTATCCAATCTTGTCCTGATCAATGTCAACATTACCTGATAGATAAACCTGTTGTCTTTCAATTTTCTAATAGCATTTAAAGCTCCATGTTTGGAAAGGGTGTATTGATTAAAAACATGGAATTACCAAGCAACTGAATTGAGAAGATTTTGAATACCTTTTGTAAATATTTGGATCAAAATATTGTTGACAATGTCACTAAGAATTTAGATTGTTTTGAAAATTGAGGAATTTAAGTAAAAGAAAATTTATTAATTATGATTTATTGATTGGAAATTGAATATTTTTGTCCCAAAAAATCAAGATGACCTAGATTTATATTGCAGGTTAATGTATAACTATAGGGAAAATGGGGTTAAATTGATTGTTTTTTTTTCAAAATGAATTGGATAAAGGGTGGGTGGCATATTGAGAGGATGTTTTTGTAACTGTCCCAAATAAGTCTATACATGGATCTCATCCTGTTGCATTAATATCAATTACTTTTATATGTTTGTATATACATGTAGGTGTTGAAATTTACATTGTTACTAGAGATCTGAAGCTGACACTTTGCTGAATACTGTTACGTGTCATGATCATGTTTTAATTTAGGTAGATGTTTAAATTTGAAGTTGATATAAAAAATATGATGCTAAAAGATAATTGGATTGCCGAGAAATTTATCTGAAATGTGTTTTAAATTTTTAATATTTCAAATTTAATTAATATGGATTTAATTGATTAGACACTTAAAGAAAAGTATCTGTGATAAACTTGAGTAACACTATTTTTTGTGATACTTTGACCTAGATCTTTGATAAACATTATTTAACACTTATTTGTGATACTTTGACCTAGTTCTGTGATAAACATTATTTAACACTTATTTTTTGTGATGGCTTGTATTGTCATTTTCAAGTACTATTGATAGTTCCCAAGGCTTAACCCACGGCTGTCTAGTGCATATGGGTTCCCTGTTTGGAAAGTGCCCACTATCCATGCATGTTGAAGACCCCTTTTGTAGATGTTTAAAAACAGTAGGTACATTGTAGCTGCTATAAAAAGCTACTTTTTCATCCAACCCAGCTCTCTATACTTTACAAGTGGCAAGAAAAAGTTGTTGCTCTCCCATTCCTCCGTTATTTCTTTATAATTTTTACATACATGTACATCGTTGGACTTGTTCTGATCCTGTATATGAAACAGTGCATGAATAACCAGGTGAATGATACAGGCTCAAATGAGCCTCTAGTTATTTTCAAAAGACATAATAGGCCAGAAAATATAGTGTATTGATATTGTGTTTCTTGTACATAGAGGCAGTTGTATGGTATCTCTTTGTTTCCAGTAATTGGATTTTAAAACAGATTTGTATTAATTATGATTATAAATCTACTAAGTTATGCATACTTGTAACAATTATGTAACTTATTGTTGTCACATGTTTATGCTAATTTTTTATCAATGATATTAACGATAATTTGTTTGTGTCTTCAGGAACTGTGGCGGTACAGCAATATAACATGTTCTGTATATCCACTTCACTCTATAGATTCTATAGGGCCATCAGGAGATTCTAGTAAGTATTATACACCAAGATTTAGTGGCAAACGCGATTGTGTTTATTTTCGTTCACATTTTTTTTATGTTAAGTGTAGGGATTTATAGGAAAGAGAAATAAGTTTTGGTACAGAGACAAATGTAAATTTACATGTAATGATGAAGGCAGTTGTTTTATTAGAATACTAATAATTACTATTGAAATTTTTTTGGGGTTAGTGATTTTTTTGTCGGGTTTCTAAGCCCATTATATTTATAGAGTCCAATTGTCGGGAGGAATTAATACATTTGGATATCAATTTTGATACTGATTTTATCCCCATCTTAAAAGGGAAATAAAGAATTCTTGTAGATATATTTATATACTTAAACAGAGAGTAGTGTGTTTGTAACCCATTTGTCTTCATTAAATATTGTATGATATTCTCAGCTGTTCATTAAAATACTTGTATTCACAATAGTCCATCTGTATATGTTTATGATAATATTATTAAAAAAAAATTGTTTATCCGTTACACTCAATAAAGATTTTGGTAAGTATGTTGATAGACAAATAAATACGCAAATTTGATGATCAGTACAAGACGAAGAAAAAAATCGCCGACATCAGATTTCTGTATCATGTCATTGTACACAGTTCTCACGATTGGAGTGAACCATGATTTTTTTTCACTGTTGTAGCATTGCTTAATAGTTAATTGATGTATTTTGAAAATAGTGTTCTAATAAAAAAAAATTCTACTGAAAGTTCATTTTTTATCTAGTTACTGTTATTAATAGTGATAATATTGATTTAGTACAAAATTACTAAACCACCACAATATGATTCTACAGTTACTCATGTATCAATAGCTGTCTGTGTATCTATAGTTAATAACAAGAGTTGGAGGCCATATACCAATGTCTAAAATAAACCCTGAATAAAACTGAATCTGTTGTCATCTATAGTTAATGACAAGAGTTGGAGGCCATATACCAATGTCTAAAATAAACCCTGAATAAAACTGAATCTGTTGTCATCTATAGCTAGTGACAAGAGTTGGAGGCCATATACCAATGTCTAAAATAAACCCTGAATAAAACTGAATCTGTTGTCATCTATAGTTAATGACAAGAGTTGGGGGTCATATACCAATGTCTAAAATAAACCCTGAATAAAACTAAATCTGTTGTCATCTATAGTTAATGACAAGAGTTGGAGGCCATATACCAATGTCTAAAATAAACCCTGAATAAAACTGAATCTGTTGTCATCTATAGCTAATGACATGAGTTAGGGGTCATATACCAATGTCTAAAATAAACCCTGAATAAAACTGAATCTGTTGTCATCTATAGCTAGTGACAAGAATTGGGGGCCATATAACAATGTCTAAAATAAACCCTGAATAAAACTGAATATGTTGTCATCTATAGTTAATGACAAGAGTTGGAGGCCATATACCAATGTCTAAAATAAACCCTGAATAAAACTGAATCTGTTGTCATCTATAGCTAATGACAAGAGTTGGAGGCCATATACCAATGTCTGAAATAAACCCTGAATAAAACTGAATCTGTTGTCATCTATAGCTAATGACAATAGTTGGAGGCCATATACCAATGTCTAAAATAAACCCTGAATAAAACTGAACCTGTTGTCATCTATAGCTAATGACAAGAGTTGGGGGTCATATACCAATGTCTAAAATAAACCCTGAATAAAACTGAATCTGTTGTCATCTATAGCTAATGACAAGAGTTGGAGGCCATATACCAATGTCTAAAATAAACCCTGAATAAAACTGAATCTGTTGTCATCTATAGTTAATGACAAGAGTTGAAGGCCATATACCAATGTCTAAAATAAACCCTGAAAAAAACTGAACCTGTTGTCAACCTGTTAGACATCAAATAATGATAAAAATACATGTAAATCATATCTGAAACTGGCTATTCTAGAAAATCGTCCAGTCTGATCTGGAAAATGTGCTGCTCAGTGACTTCTGGAAAATCTGCAAGTCTATTCTGGAAAATCTAACAGTGTTTATAGAAAATTTGCTATAGTATTCTGGAAAATCTGCCGATCTGGTCTATTGTCTGACAAATAAGTGTACTCAGATACTCAGATATTGTTTTCTGTAGGCAGATTTTAATGTGTAAAGTTATTTGCGACAAATGTGTCGATTGTTAGTCTTGATTTGTGGGATATGTCACATGACATGATCTAAACCAATATAATTGTGTATTTGAAGTCATTATAATAACAGAATTAATATTATACTTTAACTATCTCTTGCTATCAGGAAATTGGAAAGGTAAAACATAATGCTTTCCCCATATTTTTGTCAGCCATTGAGTTTTCTTTTAGTTTTCCAAATTACCCAATGTGCATTATCTCCCTTTGTATGCTAAATTTGTTACCCAATATATACATGTACATTGTGTAAACGTCTGCTTGGTGGTATGAAGGATACGGCCTTGTCTGTCCGTCTGTCACAATTTCTTGTTTATGCAAATACTTGAGCAGTTATTTTCAGGAAAGATAATTAGGGCAAGACCTAGATTCTATTCAATCAGAATATTGGACAAATATATTTGAATAGCAACATATTTTTTGTTTCCAAATACATTTGTATCTCAAATTTTGTGAATTACCCCATTATTAGGATTTTTTTTAATTTGATGTTAATATTTCACTCAAAGAATTACTGGTACCAAGGCAACACCTTGATTCAGATAAAGATATTGGAATATTGGGTTTGATTTAAAAAAAAAAATTCTTATTAAGATTTAGGGATACTGAAAATTGATTTTTATAACATAAACATGGGCAATATTATTTTTGTCCTTCTGTGGAAGACATATTGTTTCATTCTGTTTGTTGGTCATAAAGTTTTTTTTTTTGCACAACTACATTTTAATTTAGAATTCCTCAAATCTATGTATACTTGCTTATTACCATCTGAAGATTGGCAAGCATTACGACAGTTTGATTAGACCATTTTTGAAGGAGTCATTGTCCTTTTTTTCTAAGACTATTTCATCAAAAAATGTATATGCTTAACTCCTCCTACATTTTAAAAGGAATTCCTCAAAACTGTGCATACTTCCTTATTACCACAAGAATCCAATACTTTATGACAATTTGATTGGACCATTTTTGAAAGAGTTATTGATCTTTTTGACTTACAATATTTCATAAAAATTTTGTTGTGGTGGACTAGACTTTTCTTTTTTTAGCCAAATATAACCATTAATTATCATTAGATTTAGACATGATTATTAAAGCCTATTTACAAGATCAAAGTTTTAATCAAAAACTTGGTCAAAAAAGATGTTTTGATTGGTCAATTCCCATCAAAGTTACGTCAACATTTTTAGACAAATAGGATGGGTTTCTATTCAGTCAAAGTCTGTCAAAGTTCTTTGACAAAGTCTTTGATCCAGGTTTACACAATCAAAGAACTTTTTCAACGAAAAGTTGGACCAAATTTTTTATGGAAAACTTTGATCGTGTACAGTCCTTTAGTGGAAACATATTTGTATATATCTACATGTACATAAGCAATCAAACATGACACATACAAACAAATTTTTTCCTTCTGTACATGAAGGAAAAACCACATCCTTTGCTGGAGGATTGATACTTGGCACATTTTTAGCCGAGTTGCAGTCGGCTTATGTTTTGGCGAAAGGCGGGCGGGCGTATGTTAGCCTATCTTCGTTAACGCGATAGCGCTCTTAGTTTTTCGCCGATCAACATGATTTTTGGTAGGAAGCATTATTACACTATTATTTAAAGCGAGTTCGAAATTCAGATTAATCCATTGTTTTTTTTCTTGTAAAATCATGGTTTTTTTGTATAGAAAAAGTACATATTTTGAGAAGTATCTTCGTTAACGCGATAGCACTCTTAGTTGTTGGCCGAGCAACGTAATTTTTGGTAGGAAGCTTTATTACACTATTATTTAGAGCGAGTTCGAAATTCAGATTAATCTATTGTTTTTAGCTCACCTGACCCGAAGGGTCATTGTGAGCTATTGCTACCACTGGGCGTCCGTCGTCCGTCGTCCGTCTGTCGTTAGCTTTTTGCATTTTAATCAACTCCTCTAAAACCACTGGGCCAATTTGAACCAAACTTTGGTGGAATGGTCCTTTGGTGGTTCCCTTTCAGTATTGTGTCCGACAATCCCCCCTGCCAACCAAGATGGCTGCCGTTACTAAAAATAGAAAATTCAGCTAAAAATCACTTAAAAATTATCTCCTCTGAAACTGCTGGGCCAATTGGGCCCAAACTATGCTATGGTCTTCAGATGGTCCTCTTTGAGAATTGTGTCCGACGACCCCGCCGCCAACCAAGATAGCCGCCGTTACTAAAAATAGAAAATTTGGCAAAAAAATCACTTAAAAATTATCTCCTCTGAAACTGCTGGGATAATTGGGCCCAAACTATGGTGGAATGATCTTTAGGTGGTCATCTTTCAGAATTGTGTCCGATGACCCCGGCCGCCACCAAGATGGCCACCGTTACTAAAAATAGAAAATTCAGCAAAAAATCACTTAAAAATCATCTCCTCTGAAACTGCAGGGACAATTGGGCCCAAACTATGGTGGAATGGTCTTTAGGTGATCCCCTTTCAGATTTCTGTCTGACGACCCCGGCCACCAACCAAGATGGCTGCCATTACTAAAAATAGAAAATTCGGCAAAAAATCTTTTAAAAATTATCTTCTCTGAAACTGCTGGGCCAATTGGGCCCAAACTATGGTGGAATGATCTTTAGGTGGTCATCTTTCAGAATTGTGTCCGATGACCCCGGCTGCCAACCAAGATGGCCACCGTTACTAAAAATAGAAAATTCAGCAAAAAATCACTTAAAAACTATCTCCTCTGAAACTGCTGGGCCAATTGGGCGCAAACTAAGGTGGAATGGTCTTCAGATGGTCCTCTTTGAGAATTGTGTCCGACGACCCCAGCCGCCAACCAAGATAGCCGCCGTTACTAAAAATAGAAAATTTGGCAAAAAATCACTTAAAAGTTATCTCCTCTGAAACTACTGGGCCAATTGGGGCCTAACTATGGTGGAATGGTCTTTAGGTGGTCATCTTTCAGAATTGTGTCCGACGACCCCGGCCACCAACCAATATGGCCACCATTACTAAAAATAGAAAATTCAGCAAAGAATCACTTAAAAATTATCTCCTCTGAAACTGCTGGACCAATTGGGCCCAAACTATGGTGGAATGGTTTTTAGGTGATCCCCTTTCAGAATTCTGTCCGACGACACGGCCGCCAGCCAAGATGTCCGCCATTACTAAAAATAGAAAATTTGGCAAAAAATCACTTTAAAATGATCTCCTCTGAAACCGCTGAGTCAAATGGGCCCAAACTATGGTGAAATGGTCTTTAGATGGTCCCACTTCAGAATTATATCCGACAACCCCGCCTGCCAAAGAAGATGGAGGCCATTGCTAAAAATAGAAGATTCGCAAAAATTCACTTAAAAATTATCTCCTCTGAAACTGCTGGGCCAACTTTGAGCCAGGTGAGCGATTACAGGCTCCTAGGAGCCTCTAGTTTTCTTGTAAAATCATGGTTTTTTATAGAAAAAGTACATATTTTGAGAATTACACATTTCTCTGAAACTACAAAAGATAGAAACTTAATATTTGGTATGGATGGAGATGCCAATGTGAAGTTGTGCATTCAACATTTTTTATCGCCGGGACTCAGCCCCACCCCACTGGAGAATCTGTTTAAAAATATGTGACCGAGTTCCTCACCCTAAACCATATATATTTATGATCAGGGTGACTAGGCAAATTAAATGCATTATAGCTCAGGCCTCAGGGTCATACCCCACCCCTTACCTGAAGTGAACTTTTAATGGTCGAGAACCTCACCCCTAAACCATATATATTTATGATCAGGTTGACTAGGCAAATTTGCAACTCGGCTGTTGCATCTCTGATGCTTTCTCGATTTTTTATATATCTTACAATTATTTATGTATATGCATGTATTTGTTTTTTATGTAAATTAGATGACCTTGTTTAAATAATTCAGATTTTAATAGATTTTTCTTGGAAAGGGAAATGTCAGATTTGACATTGTATATAAATAAATTAGGACATTTTGAGAAAAAACAAGCAGGTTTTCCAAGTTTGTTATGTTTTTGTAGAAATTAATTATTTTCACTATGAAAACCCACATTTTTTGTTATTTTGCTTTGTGAAAAGAACGTTGCCACTTCTATTTCTTATTTTTAAAGGTTAATTACATTTCTACACGGTATGTAATGTTAGGCATGAGTTGACAGTATAAAAGATTAATATAGTTCTTTATGTAACATTCTTTTTTGTTTGAAGAAAATTTTTACATCACAAGATTTCCGATTTTTTTTTTTTTTTTTTGAGTTAAGCAGACAATGATGCAATGAAAGAAATTTTATCCTTGTTAAGAATTAAGATTAGCAATGAATTTTATAGTATTATGTGGGTTTAGTTTATATTACATATATGTAATATAGATTAAAAGAGAATTGTAGATTCCATTGGTTTATATGATGAAAGAATAAGAAGAATAAGACATAATATATAAAGCACCAGATCTGTTTAGAGGCCTCTGTTACCACATAGCAAAATGAAGTTGTCTAATGTGGGTTATTTATATATTTAATTGTCATAAGATCGGTTTGTTTGTTTTTTTGATGGTGTGTAATGCCACTTTCAACAATATTTCAGTTATATCGTGACGGTCAGTTTAATTGGTAGAGGAAACCGGAGGACCCAGAGAAAACCACCGACATGTCGCAAGTCACTGACCAACTTTATCACATAATGTTGTACACCTCGCCCTGATGAGATTCGAACTTACAACATCAGTGGTGATAGGCACTGATTACATAGGTAGTTGTAAATCCAACTATATGTACCATACGATCATGGCCACGATGGCACCTTATAAAATTGGATGGTTAAAGGTCAGTGAAAGGTTACCCATATGAATGTTGTTAGATCACCAATAATAATAATAATAATATAAAAAATAAACAACAAAAACTTAATTTAAATTAGATTGTAGCTTGCTGTTATGGCTATATATATATCGCTGACTTGCTTTATACTGTCCTTTGTGACTACTTTCTATAATTATAGACATAGTGATTAGTTTTTTTTAAATTGCATTTGATTTAATGATTTTTAACCATTGATTTCCATTGGTTAACAATTTCCAGACGATACTTTAATTGATAAACTTTAGGTTAAGGTTTAGTAAACAATTTTTATTAATTGAAAACTGGACAATGGGTTTAATTCATATTGAAAGAAAAAACAGCCTATAATGAGTTTTTTTAGTACATATATCTTGGTGAATTAATTACACAGATTTTTGTATCGACTTTCGTTAATCAGTTGAAATGAAGCATGTTCTAGTTGTAAACCCATCATATAATGTAGGTCAGTAATTCTGA
This sequence comes from Gigantidas platifrons, assembly GCA_002080005.1. Lineage (NCBI taxonomy): Eukaryota > Metazoa > Mollusca > Bivalvia > Mytilida > Modiolidae > Gigantidas > Gigantidas platifrons. The sequence continues at coordinate 196,550 of MJUT01003160.1, forward strand.
ATTATTCAAATTAATTTTCTTTACCTCATTAAGTTCTTGTAATTTTTTGTTATTTTTGTATTTTTATTTTCTGTTCAATGTTTCTTGAATTGATAAATACTGCATGGGAAATTAGTCACAAACAATCATCAAATATGTTTTTCATAGTAATATTAATTCATATACAATGAAATGTACTTTATTTAAACTTTGACTGGCTTTTTATCTTTCTGGCCTAAAGCATGTGTCAGCAATTATCATCTTCATTTAAACTTTGACTGGCTTTTTTATGTTCCTGGCCTAAAGAGGCATGTGTCAGCCATTGTCGTCTTCATTTAAACTTTGACTGGCTTTTTTATGTTTCTGGCCTAAAGAGGCATGTGTCAGCCATTGTCTTCTTCATTTAAAGTTTGACTGGCTTTTTTATGTTCCTGGCCTAAAGAGGCATGTGTCAGCCATTGTCGTCTTCATTTAAACTTTGACTGGCTTTTTTATGTTCCTGGCCTAAAGAGGCATGTGTCAGCCATTGTCGTCTTCATTTAAACTTTTACTGACTTTTTTATGTTCCTGGCCTAAAGAAGCATCTGTCAGCCATTGTCGTCTTCATTTAAACTTTGACTGGCTTTTTTATGTTCCTGGCCTAAAGAAGCATCTGTCAGCCATTGTCGTCTTCATTTAAACTTTGACTGGCTTTTTTATGTTCCTGGCCTAGAGAAGCATGTGTCAGCCATTGTCATCTTCATTTAAACTTTGAATGGCTTTTTTATGTTCCTGGCCTAGAGAAGCATCTGTCAGCCATTGTCGTCTTCATTTAAACTGGCCTAGAGAAGCATCTGTCAGCCATTGTCGTCTTCATTTAAACTTTGAATGGCTTTTTTATGTTCCTGGCCTAGAGAAGCATCTGTCAGCCATTGTCGTCTTCATTTAAACTTTGACTGGCTTTTTTATGTTCCTGGCCTAGAGAAGCATCTGTCAGCCATTGTCATCTAATGCAATTGGTATTTGCTGCTTCTCCGCTTAGCATGCAGCTTTAAGGAGTAAGAACAAAGACTGGAGTTTGGGAAACAGAAAAATGTGTTAGAGTGGAGCTACATGTCTCTCCAGACTGTCGTTACTGTGAACTAGCACTATAAAGATCCAAATTAAGTGTGTTGGTCTAGTACAAAGCAGACATCATCATCATTTCATTGAATGTACTTGTTCTAGCCATGATATAGCTGACAAATTGCTCATTTGGCATTGGGCAACAATCACTCACTCTAATTTACATACATGTATATTCACACAAACCTTGTTTACACATTATGTGTTACCTGTACATACATTTACACATTATGTGTTACCTGTACATACATTTA
>MJUT01003160.1:217011-232012 GCA_002080005.1 Gigantidas platifrons
TCATACCTTTAAATACAGTGACAGATCATAACTTTAAATACAGTGACAGATCATTTGCTTCTACCTTTAAATACAGTGACGGATCATAACTTTAAATACAGTGACAGATCATAACTTTAAATACAGTGACAGATCATAACTTTAAATACAGTGACAGATCATTTGCTTCTACCTTTAAATACAGTGACAGATCTTTTGTTTCTACCTTTAAATACAGTGACAGATCATTTGCTTCTACCTTTAAATACAGTGACAGATCATTTGTTTCTACCTTTAAATACAGTGATGGATCATAACTTTAAATACAGTGACAGATCATTTGTTTCTACCTTTAACTTGGATGATATTTGTAGGAACATTTTTTTTACTACATAATATGAAATAACCTAGAGCTTAAAAATGTGATAATTCCATGATCTTTTCAAAATAAGGATATAAATTTTGAGACACTTCAAAAATGTGATAATTCCATGATCTTTACAAAGCAAGGACATCATTTTTTAGACTGATCTATTTATAGTATGTGTCAGAAACTTAATGCCATCTTTATTTCATTAATTTGAAATGTTAGTTATAAATGTTGAATTGTGCACAAATCTTCCTTAACCATTAACTTTTACATGAACTTTACACATTTCCAATGCTTTAAACACTTTACACATATCCATACACCAACAAAATAGTTCCTAGATTATTAACAAATAATACACAAATTTTATTTTCATTTCATTATAGAAATTAATTCCTGTAAATATAAACAACATGATATCACTAACTTATTTATATACATTCATTAAAATATATGTGCATTGCTGTATGAATGTGCACAAAAGATGCAGGTGCTAATTATCAGTTTAGGACAACATCAGTCATTTGACATTTAAATTTTATATATACAACACAATATTAGTGGGTTATTTTTTCAGGTTGTAGTGCATATTTAATAGAAGGTTCTGTGATTTATTTTTCACACAATAATATTTTTTTACAATATCAGATCTGAGAATGGAAGAATAAAATCTGCAAACTTTTTAATTATTTATGACGAAATGTATTCCAAGCAAATTTAAGACATAAATATGCATGATTCATAATTATTGTTTTGTATCTGAAGAAATAAGTCATTAAAAATTAAAACTTTCTAAAATCAGTAAATATTAGATTAATGATATTTGTCACTAGAAGTAAAGTTTTGTTTACAACATACAAATTTAAAGCAGACCAATAACAAAGACAAAAAATGTCTGCATATTATAAAACATCTACACATTTCGTCAGCCAAGCATTTACCATGGAATGAAAAATTTCAGCCAACAATTAACACAAAAAATAACATTATCATAAAGATACATATGAATTACTGAGATTTCTGAGTTATGTAAAAATGATAATTTTGCTAGTGAAAATAAAAAAAAAAACTATTAGTGACAATAAAGAAATTCAATTTCACTAGTGAAAAAAAAAAGAAAAAAAAGATAATTTCACTAGTCACAATAAACAAATTGCTCGTTTTCATAGTAAAGCTTATCACTATGCAAGAAAAGAAATATTAGTGTGTACTCTAGAAAACTTTTATAAAAATAAATTTATTTCAACACATTAATCTATATATAATAAAAACAGATAACTAACTATGATGTCCGATTACCAGAAATATGTCTGTCAGGAATGACAGAACAACACATGATTAACAAATATGACAGTTATATGTAGTTATAGTATAATTATTTTTATTGTTATCTTACTGTATAATTGAACTAATTACAGCGAGCAGTGAAGGTAATTATCTGAGTACAACATGTAATTTTGTTGTAGTATATCCCATACTTATCACAGGTGCAGACTCTGCTCATTAATTGCATGTTAATTTCATGCAGGCAATTAACATTAAGTTTGACAATAAAGTGTTGATTTAAGCATTTTGTGATCTGTAAATTAAAACTTCATTGTATTGACTTTCATTGTAAACTATTTCTGATTATCTGTAATGACTTGAGATCTCTTTCATATTTTTATACAATTTTCTCTACTTTCATATTGCACAGACGTGGAGTGATTTTTATTTTAGTTGCGTATACTTTTTTTTAATTTTTTTTTATTAACAATTAAAGGTAAAATTGCTTTTGTCAAGATGATCTTTGTGATGAGTTTTGTGCAGAAAAAGTTCATTTTATGGATATTGATTTCTGTGGGTTTTATGAGAAAATTCATATTTGAAGGTTTGCAGATATATTTTTTTTATAATTTTGTTGCTTAAATGAAGCATAACGATTACATCACTGTACCTGCAGATGAGTGGGAAAATCATGTGTCATATATGGGAAGACAAATCTGCCTTCAAAAAGAGTGAATCTTATATCACAAATACTCATTACTTTAAAGGGAAGGGGGGAATGTTGTCAATTCTATTTTGATATTACCACATGAAATTTTATTATCATTAAATATTTTATGTCTGTTTAAAAAAAAATCAATTATTTTCTCTCAATTTGTTATCTCTGCTATTCCAAAGGGTCATGTCTGCTATTGTTATCTTTACAACCATCACTGATAAAGATAATGCACCAGCATTGTTTTCATAACAAAAATGATTATAGTTAATGTTTTAGTCACATCTTTGCTTTCATGGCAGCACTGACAAAGGTCTCTGCCCCATCATAAAGATGTATCCAACCGGTACCAGTTACAATGTTTCTAAACGCTATCAATGAAAATATATCCAGTGCTATTGGTACCAGTTCAAATGTATACACAACCGGTGGTACCTTCGGTACAAGTTAAAACATATCACCAATCTTGATGTACTATGCCCTCAGTCAACAAAATATGGTCTTTTAGGACAGGTCATCTGTTGGTCTCTCAAAGGAAGTTTGTACAATATAAAGAAGTCTCTTAAGACCAGTTACACTGTATCACTCTTAAGTTTATACAGTAGACCCATCTTATAATACCCCCTCTTCTGCAATGAAAAAATTGTCTTACATGAGGGGGAGGGGGCTGTCTTGTGTCAATACAAAATGCACTTGAATAATTTGATATAGCAAATCTGAAGTTTTGTAGTACAAGATGGATATAGAATGTATATTGTTGTGTAACATTTTTTTGGAAGTATTAGTTAGTTAGTTGTTGGTGTTTAGTGTCCGGCTTACCTTCAGCAGGTATTGCGGACAGTATTGGAAGTATTATGTAAGAGTGATCACTTTATATATAAACATGACAAGGGTGTGTGCCTAAGTTATATATCCAAGTTATTTTATCATAAGTACATGTGAATATGTAATTCATCTGACAGGTAAGTATTTCATATCCTCCGGTCAATATCTGCACAGTATTTCACATAGCACTAGTTTTTGCGTCATTTTCTCAGTTGGAGATTTGAGATGGAAGTGTTTTAACAATCATAGGGAATCAGCCTTTAAATCTACGAATGTGTGATTTTTTTTATATTTATGTACATGATATTTGCACATTGATGTACATAAGATTTGCACATCCTTCATTTTTTGTCGATTATATATTGGAACCTGCCTAAAGGAAACCCATTTATGACCACCTGTTTGAGGAAAGACAGTTTTCAAGTGACAGGATTGAAAACAGTGGGACCAAATTTGATGTCCACTATACACAGGATTAAACTTGGTTTATTGAGGGTTCAGTTTAGGCAGGTTTTACTGCAAAATACTGTTGAATACAGTATACACATAATTAAATGTGCACCTCTATATGGTTACTGGCACATGTATATTATATCAATTATATCAAGTATTTCAGAAAGGAAATTTTTAGTTGAAGATGTTTTTTAGCTCACCTGACCCGAAGGGTCATGTGAGCTATTGCTATCACTGGGCATCCGTCGTCCGTCTGTCGTTAGCTTTTTGCATTTTAATCAACTCCTCTAAAACCACTGGGCCAATTTGAACCAATCTTTGGTGGAATGGTCCTTGGGTGGCCCCCTTTCAGAAGTGTGTCCGACAATCCCCCCCGCCTACCAAGATGGCTGCCGTTACTTAAAATAGAAAATTCAGCAAAAAATAGCTTAAAAATTATCTTCTCTGAAACTGCTGGGCCAATTGGGCCCAAACTATGGTGGAATGGTCTTTAGGTGGTAATCTTTCAGAACTGTGTCCGACGACCCTGGTCGCCAGCCAAGATGGCCACCGTTACTAAAAATAGGAAATTCAGCAAAAAATCACTTAAAAATTACCACCTCTGAAACTACTGGGCCAATTGGGCCCAAACTATGTTGGAATGGTCTTTAGGTGATCCCCTTTCAGAATTATGTCCGACGACCCCGGCCATTACTAAAAATAGAAAATTCGGCAAAAAATCACTTAAAAATTATCTTCTCTGAAACTGCTGGGCCAATTTGGCCCAAACTATGGTGGAATGGTCTTCGGATGGTCCTCTTTCAGAATTGTGTCCGACGACCCCAGCCACCAACCAAGATGGCCACCGCTACTAAAAATAGAAAATTTAGCAAAAAATCACTTAAAAATTATCTAGTTGGAAACTGTTGGGCCCAAACTATGGTGGAATGGTTTTTAGGTGATCCCCTTTCAGAATTCTGTCCGACGACCTCGGTCGCCAACCAAGATGGCTGCCGTTACTAAAAATAGAAAATTCAGCAAAAAAATTACTTAAAAATTATCTTCTCTGAAACTGCAGGGCCAATTGGGCCCAAACTATGGTGGAATGGTCTTTAGGCCATCCCCTTTCAGAATTCTGCCCGACGACCCCGGCCGCCAACCAAGATGGCTGCTGTTACTAAAAATAGAAAATTCGTCCAAAAATGACTTACAATTTATCTTCTCTGAAACTGTTGGGCCTATTGGGCCCAAACTATGGTGGAATGGTCTTCAGATGGTCCTCTTTGCGAATTGTGTCCGATGACCCCTGCCGCCAACCAAGATAGCCACCGTTACTAAAAATATCAAAATTGGCAAAAAATCACTTCAAAATTATCTCCTCTGAAACTACGGGGCCTATTTGGGCCAAACTATGGTGGAATGGTCTTTAGGTGGTCATCTTTCAGAATTTTGTCCGACAACCCCGGCCGCCAACCAATATGGCCACTGTTACTAAAAATAGAAAATTCAGCAAAAAATCACTTAAAAATTATCTCCTCTGAAACTGCTGGGCCAATTGGACCCAAACTATGGTGGAATGGTCTTTAGGTGATCCCCTTTCAGAATTCTGTCTGACGACTCTACTGCCAGCCAAGATGTCCGCCATTACTAAAAATAGAAAATTTGGCAAAAAATCACTTAAAAATGATCTCCTCTGAAACCGCTGAGTCAAATGGGCCCAAACTATGGTGAAATGGTATTTAGATGGTCTACCTTCAGAATTATATTCGACAACCCCGCCCGCCAAAGAAGATGGCGGCCATTGCTAAAAATAGAAGATTCGCCAAAATTCACTTAAAAATTATCTCCTCTGAAACTGCTGGGCCAACTTTGAGCCAGGTGAGCGATTACAGGTTCCTAGGAGCCTCTAGTTTTATATTTTATCGCAAAAAGTGACTAGCAGCGCTACAAAAAATTAATCAAATATCAACCTATATGATTTTAATGGTTGACACATGATCTCAAATGGGGACCATTCTAAAGCCTCTAAAATCTATGCAGTCTTTTATAGAATGCTATCTGTTTCCCCAATGATATACTGGTATATGTTCACACACAGCTCAGTGTAAGGTGTCATCAACTTGTATCTTATAGGATACTGCCTCGTGTTTGATATTATTATTATACATATTTTTCTACACAAGCTACTAGGGGTACCCAGATGGGTATCATGTGTGACTCCGGTGGGAGCATGTATTTATTTTCAGCTTATATAACAATAACAATACATTAATTGCTGATATTTGCTTTCAACATAGTATAGCTTATAAAATACCCTCGAGCATACCTTCCAACTGAGTGTGGCAGATTATACAAAGTTTTGTATGTAATGCTGGTCATTTTTAATTCAAAGGATAATATTCAAAGTAATTCAAAGTACTGTTGGATCATGCAGTTATTAACTCGGATAAATCGTTTCCTCCAATCACTCAAAGAATAAGCTTTGGTCAGTTCTTAGTATGTTTTATCTTGTAATAATCAATCATGGTTTAGAGTGTGAGATGGGACAATTCTACCAGATGATTCACATTTTCCAATCAGAAATAATAACTTCGTAATATAACCTCAGATAGGGATTATATTTTGATGAGTATTTTCACATTCAAATGTTAGGTTATGACCTGTTTATTTACAGTTATATGTTGGCAGGTATGCTAGGAGTTTGTTGTGGTGCAGTTCACTAGTAAATCATTTTGCTTTCCAGAAGCTCTCAGTTTTTTAGTTACCTGACAAAAGGCCATGCAAGTTTTTGCCATCACTTGGCATCTGTTGTCCATCATAAACTTTCACATTTAAATTTTCTCCCCAGAAATACCTGAACCAAATTACTGGAAGTGAAACTTGGCTGGGTTAATGCTTGGGTGGTCCCCTTTCAAAATTATATCTGACAGCCCCACCCTCAATCTCAAGATGTTGGTCGTTATTAAAATTAAAAATTTCTTTTGTTGTCTAAATTAGCTCAAATTTTAACTGCAGTTACATGGCATTGAGGTAGTTCAACAAATATTCCACATTTTTCTTGTAAATTTTTCGTTCAGCCAAGTTATACCAATAATGCCAATAAGGCATATTTTGATAAAAAAAAATGCATTCAATCTTCTCCTTAAAATTCACTGATAAAACCAAAGTTGGCAGGGGTTATGGTTTGTGGGTGGTCCTCTTTCAAGATGGTGGCCATTTCAAAAAATAGAAATTTCTTTTTAATTGTCTATTGCTGCATTATTACAAGTCAAAATGAGCTAAAACAAATTACTGTAGCTACATTGCAGTTCAACATATATTAACAATTTCTCTTTGGAATATTTTGTTAAACCAATTTATACTGATAATGAAATTAGGAATATTTTTTATTTTTTTTAAATCACATTTGAATCTACTCATCAGACCCCACCAAACCAAGTTAAACCAAACTTGCCTGAGATGGTCAACTTGGGTGGTGTACTCCCTAAATAGTGTTTGACATCCCCATCCTCCATTTAAGATGACAGATGTTACTAAAAATATATATTTCTTTCATTGTCTATTGTTGCTTTATTATAAGTCAAAACAAGTTTTTAAATTCAAGTCTTCTTCTCAGAAACCAGTGTTGATCCACATTCAGAATTATTTCTGACACCTCAACTCTCCATCCAATATGGCTGAAATATGAAGCTTCACATATGTTCTGACTTTTCTATAAAATTTAGAAGTCGAATTGATAACCATGTGAGCAATTACAGACTCTTGGAAGCCTCTAGTTGGCTGATTAGAATAAAAATAGAATTTTAACTATTGAAAGCACTGACCTTTTTATTGACTTTGCTTTAAGGATACATGAGCCATTTTCATGATGTGGTTTGTAAAAGTATTGTAATAAAATTCATTCTATTGATCATTATAGTGGATTACTTTAATGAAACTGATTAATATGATTCCATTAAAAGAAAAGATGGAGAAAAACAACATTACTTACTGGGATATCAAATTGTTTAGTATTTAATATTGAAACTTATTCTAAATTTACTTCCTGAATGTGGATTTCTGTTTATAAATTTTACACATGCTTGTATTCCCTTTAACAGGTAGAGAGAGCATTGCAGTATGTTCATGTTGGTTAATTTATGCTACCAAATTAAATGAATCCTTACAGATTCATAAATGTCCATGTTTGAAATGTACTAACTGTCTTATGTCTTTTTCAGAGAGTTGGGAAAGAAGTCGTGAGACAAATGAAAGGCCAGAGATCAAAGGGACTGATTGGTCCAATTATATTACGACAAGCTCCACGTAAATATCGTTCAAATTCACGTGACGATGGTGATTCAAGTGATGACGACAATACACAATCATTTGCTGATGCAATTCAACAGTTGGCGTGGACGAAAGATATTGACCTGACAAAGGGCAAGGCATTAGTGTCTGATGCTGATGTAATAGAAAAAACTTCACCACGATCTGACATGGACAACAATAACAAAAGCAATGGCACAGCCATACCAAATGGAAAGCCTAAAGCATTTCATAAATTTGTTAAAAAGCCTCCAGGAACTCCAAAAACTAGCCCAAAACCATCATTACGGACTTTAACAGTAAATAAGATTTCACCATTGTATGAAGTGAAATCTCAGTCAGAGGAATCGTGTAGTGACGCTGATGTTAAAAAGACTGCCTGGAAGGACAGCAGTATAGATGACAATGTAAAAAAGACAAAAGATGACAAAATAGAAGAACCCGATATTAAGAAGACTGATAAAGATGATCATATAATTCTAGTGAAAAGTGATGATAGTGATAAAGAGGTGACTGTAGATAAAACAGCATCAGGGGGTTATCATTCAGATCCATTTAATGTGGATGAAAAACCTAAAAGTTTGTGGTTTGTGCCAAAATCTGAAAAAGGAGATGCTAGTCAAGACTCAGACTCAAAGGGAGAAAAAAGTTCTGTCTCGCCCAAAAGATCACCATCAAAAAAGGCGAAAAAACATAAAAGACATGGGTCACCGAGTAAAAAGAAGGAACAATCACATTCATCATCGACAGCTTCATTGTTACATTTAGCAGAATATTCTAGTAAAGAAAGCGAGGGGTGATAATACTATGACAAATTGTGATATTGTTGTTTTTTTTAATTGGTTGAATTTTATTTTACTTGTTGATATTTTCATGGAAAATTTAGTCTTTTGAGAAATGATTTTTGAGTGATAAATGACACTAAGTTAGATATGTTACAAATCTATAAACAATGACAGAACATGTACTAAGCACACAGTCAAAATACTTTATATGTGTACAGATACTGCTGATCAAATCTTACCTATCTTATTTATTTTCCATTTTGTTTGTTAATCACCATATTTGATTGTTGTTTAAAGCTGTTTTCTGATACATTAGTTGTCTTACAAACTAACATGAATGTTTTTACAGTTATTTTAGCTGACCTGGCCAAAGGACCAAGCCATATATTAATCATCAATTTTCTTCTGTTAATCATCAATAATGTTAATTTGAACCAATACTTAGCAGGAATAATCTTTGGACGATCCTCATAAAAGATTTCTTATTTTGATCCAATATGGAACGTGGTAATAATTTTTGATTGGTTCTTTATTTCAGTTTGATCCCATATCTATATTGTACACAGCAAGAACATTCAAGTTTCTCAAAGTAAAGGGAAAATTTCCCACAAATTTCAGGACCATTAGAATATTTCATATTTTTTTTCTTAGCTGACTTCAAATATTTAGAAAATATGTCATCAGAATCCACTCACACAAGTCATTTCAATAGAAACATGAATGGTGTATAATTGTTCCTGATACAGCTTCCTCATTTCATTCAAATCAAAAATTCAGTATGGCATCTGACAAGGGGTACAATAGTTCATTCCAAAATAAAGGGCCTTTTGAAAGGAAATTCTGCAGGAAAGGTCTATTGATGTTCCTTAACATAGATTTTTCATTTGGTACGAAAACATCCAGTATGACCACACTACAGTTTGAACCAAATTTTTTCAAGAGTGATGTAAATGATGATACACAAAAATTATTCCATTATTTTGTTCAAATCAGATATCCAATATGGCTGCCACATTGCATAATTGTTACAATGAAAAAAATGTTGTCAGCTAACACTGCACAATTTTCTAATCTTGGTGTATCCCTTTCTTAAAAATGCAAATAAGTACTGTTACATCAGTTCTTTTTTACCAAACAGTTTACCATTTTACAGGTTCTGTGATTTTAAATATTTTTACTAGTGTTTTATATCCGTCCAATTAATTTTACAAAAATACTTTATTAATAGATAATTTATTGTGTACTTTAATACAATTTTTAGTTTTATTTTATAGTTGTATTTTTTTTTATCTTCAATTTTTTAAATTAACCATGATAGCCTTGTGTTCAAATTTTTTCTGTAAAATATCATATTTACTTATTTAAATCAGGTATGACCATCAATAAAGCTATTAGAAAATGCTCTGATTTAGAATTAACCAAGGGTAATTTTATTACAGATATAGACGGTTGAAAATGTAGTGAAACATGAGATTGGTATCATACATGGAAGGGAGATAACCGCTCTGTTTAAGGGGAGATAATTAATGTTTTATTTTGTGTTCCTAGTCTAGATTTATTTTTTAATGCATTTTTAATAGATACTATGTTCATATTTATTTTTTATTAAATAGTCAATAGAATTTTTTACTATAATATTGTAGATACTTTTAATTTTTATGATTCTGTTATATTGTTGTTAGATTTTTTGGACAGTTGACATAAAATTAATATATTTTTTAACAATTTGTAAATTTCATAATTTTAATTACAATATACGTATATATGACGTATTGATTGGGTATTCTGATGACTTTATATGAACACTTTGCCACTGATAAAACTATAGTAATATTAATAATTGGAAATTTGGAATAATTAAGCAATTAATTATCTTAATTAGATATAAAGTATTCACAAGGTGTTTCTGTTAAAAATCACCAGCTGGTTTTTTTCCCAAAGTGGTGCCACTGTGAATATGTGTGAAACACCAGAAAATTCCATCCGTTATATTTTATAGAAATACACTTACAGAACTGCTACTGTAAGTGTTTTATCTGAATTACACCAACAATCACAGTGGTAACATAGTGTTCCTCTGTGATTCACTAATGGTAGACCACGGTGTTTTCTGACAGAAACATTTTGTTAGAACTGTATTTACAGTCAAGCTTTGTTATATCTTACTCAAGTAAGCGATTCCTGGAATATTTTCAAGTAAGATTTAGATTTTTCATTGTAGATGTGAGCTAAATTTGCCACACATAGGTTAAATACCCTGCTATATAAATTAGAGAGCTGTTTAAATTGGAATCAACAAGGTTTGACTGTCATGCTTGATTGATTTAATAATATACTTGTTTTAATTCAGTTCAAATCTGCATTAATTATCGGGCATTTTTAAAACCAAGTAGTACATACACAAATAGATTTCAATATTGCATCAAATAATTGTCAATATTAAAATTTTGTAAAAAAAACAAAAAACAATAATTCTATACATTGAATAGTATATAGAATATAATATTACCTGTAGTTTATATCATCATACATACAGATTGAAGGCACTTAAACAATCAAAATATCACATGCTAATTGTTGTAAATGTTTTTGTCTTTTATTTTCACAGTGGTTTTGATGTTCTGTGCAATAAGTCGTAATTTTATTTATCAGTTAATTGTATGTTCAACTAGTTGTTTTGTGCCAAGAGACAAGTTGCAATTGATAAATGAACGGTTTGAATGATTTTGTAATGTTATTTTAGCTGAATGCTATCTGTTGTATCAACAGAAAGAATCCTCCCTGTTCAGTAATATTACCAGCCTTGTTTAAAGACGTAAATTAACTGAAAATTTGTGTAGTGTTTGGTTTCTAGATTAAGGAATTCATCATTATTTGGGAAGCATTTATCTAAATCTTATCTTACCTGCATGTAAATTGTTGTTTAAAAAAAAAACCTTGATAATTAATAAAAAAAAAATATATGGTCATCTTAGAATTAAAAAAATATGTTTGTCCAAGAGGATCTAGAGGGGATGGGGGGAAATTAGGTTTGTTTTACTTAATATTTTGTCTGTCAGGATGTTAAAGATTTCATAGACAATTTTGAAATATATTCATCTGGTTATAAATTCTTGGAATTTTTTTTTTGGAGAAGTTTGTTGCATCAATTACCAATGTAAAAACTTAAAGATATTGATTTTCATTTTTCTTGAAGAAATAATGAATACATTTGTTATTAGATTTGAATGAATATGAATTCAAAATTTGATATTAATGTGATTTGAATTTTGAGTTTTATACTATTTTTCAGTTGCACAATCTTTTCTTGAATAATAATCAATAATCTCAAGATTATTTCAATGGATATCCATTGCTGTTTTGAATATTTTCTGACAATAATATTTTTTATGACAATAAATATTTTTATGACAATAAATATTTTATGACAATAAATATTTTTATGACAATAAAATATTTTATGACAATAAATATTTTCAATTAAAATGGATTATTTGCATAAAAATCTGCCTTAATTACACCATGAATAAATCTGAAAGGAATCTCTGATAGGAGTCCAGATTTTGAGTTTTAAATTTGTGATTAACAGAACATATATGTTTACAATTTAACTGGTCTAATTTGACAGTTTCCTCCTACTAAACAAAAAATAGTTCTTGATGATGTTTAGGTTAGAAAGGTATTTTGTAATATCAGGTTTGGTCCCCATTCACAAATAGTTTCAGAAATCTTATCATGAATCGCAAAATAAAATATAATCGTTAAAAACTAAGCAAAAATAATGGTCTTGGTTTTCAGCCTACCTGCACTGCAGAGTAAGTATGCCTACCTGCACTCCAGAGTAAGTATGCCTACCTGCACTGCAGAGTAAGTATGCCTACCTGCACTCCAGAGTAAGTGTGACTACCTGCACTCCAGAGTAAGTGTGCCTACCTGCACTCCAGAGAAAGCATCATGTGATTTATTATCTTTCTGATATTGTACAAAGTTATATTGGTGCAGACATTGTTTTTCTTAAAGGGAGGGTGATCTAATTGCCCCTTCAGAGAAAATTTTTTATTTGAAATAAGCAACTGTGATATTCTGTTATTTGTTGAAAAGAATGATGTAAAAAAAAGTTCTTTTGAATTTAAAAAAAAAATTTATTTGAATTTTATCACACATTTTGGGATGGGCAAAACATATAGGATATTTCACTCAGAACAAACATTTTCATTATAAATATATAAATACAAAAAAATGTAATAATAATTTACTTGCCCATGATGCATTTTCACATGTCCATATATTTATTTATATTAAATTAAACAACATAGAAGAACATTGTAATAAAATATATATTATTTTTGTATCCATCTGTTTTGACATTTAAAAAAGATATAACAATTGAAAATAAATATCCATGCAGTCTTTTAATCCATGTAAAACAGTGGTGTTTTTTCCTTAATATTTTTTTTCTCAATTCAACAAATTATGTGTTATATTTATAGATGGAGAGAGGGGGAGATTTGACTAAAGGAAGGCAAGACCCTAAAATATCTTGTTGTAAACTGACAACACCAAAAAACAAACAAGATGAAGTGATGATTTAAAAAAAAAATTAAAATGTTTGATAATATCCATGAACTATGGATCTACAGACCCCTTATCTGAAGTTCTTTTCATTTCACAGCAGAAGACAAACATCCTTATGATATTTTATGAAATTTAATGCACCGTGATATAGAGACAACTTTTCGACTTTAGGAAAATATATTTTTTATTTAGAATTTATACAAATTCACTTCTCATAAACAGAAGTTAATTATTTAAGCTGCATTATCATTCCACTGTGGCAGAAGTTCATGAAAGCCTTTGGTTAAAATTTAATTTAATAATGTTTAACAGAAATATTTGTAATTTTTAACATAAATTAATTAATTTTTTTGACTGTTATAGGTAAAGTAGACAACAAATTTAATATTCCTTGTCTGACATAATGAAGGGAGATAACTTTCAAAAGTTTGTCGTCATAACATAAGCCTTGTTTTAATATGTGTAAATTGTTAGTCAAAGGAGTTGATCAACTCCATATCTAGTTGTTATACATTCAAACAAATACTGCTTTTTGTGTTTGATAGAAAGATAATGCCATCAAACAATGTATGACTCTGATTGTTGTTATAATGTTACATGTATTTATATTCAGCATATTACATTGACTACAAGCTGTCAAACTATACCTTCACTATTTACCTTCTGCACTATTGCATCAAAAATAGATCTACTGGAAGACATTAATATCTTAACAACCATAGTTCTGTATCTCGTGGGTTCTAAGTATAATTTTAATGGATATGTCAAAAAGAAAAACAACAAAATATTAATATTCTGAAGCATCACTGGGTTTCCCAGTTTTCCATTGGGTACAATTTTGATTGGGAAAAGACCAGTGAAAACTATATTGTTTGACATATTTGTCTCTAAAATCATAAATTCCCTTTGTGGGGGAAAGCTTAATATAGAAAGTTTTAAGAACACTTGTTAGTTGTTTGAGTCCATGACTTTTTAATCATGATTTTTTATTTATTAATTTTGATTTTTGGCTGCTGAAGCAAAAAATATAATGCTTAGTTCTTCACTGACAACCAAGAAATGATAGCTATTGACCCTTGTCTATATGGTAGTAAACTATAATATTTCAGCATATTACTGCATTAATGATTATATTTCTTTGTACCCTATACTCTATGGTAAAGGTATATTTCTTTGTACTCTATACTCTATGTTGAAGGTATATTTCTTTGTACCCTATACTCTATGGTAAAGGTATATTTCTTTGTAACCTTTACTCTATGTTGAAGGTATATTTCTTTGTACTCTATACTCTATGTTGAAGGTATATTTTGACAGGTTATAAATCCCAGAATCTTCCAGTTGTAGTTATTGTTAACATGAAATATAATCACCCTAACCATGTCATTCAAGTGACAAGTATCTTGTATATATTGTCAAATAATGAGCAATAAAAAATCCTAATTAAGTCTTGTTTCTTATTCTCATACCTGAAGTACAGTAGTGTACAAAACAGTATTGCAGGCTATAATATAGCTGAAATACTGCTAAGGGTGGCATTAAACACCAATCAAACATTATTGTGCTATCTGGAACCTGCATTACCATAATGAGTGTTTTAATACTACTGTCAACAATATTTCAGACATTTCGTGGCAGTCAGTTGTATTGAACTAATTATTACCATAAATGTTCAGATTTCTTGTAATTGTTGTCCCCCGACGCTTCGTCGAAGGGGACTATAGAAATGGGTGTCATCCGTCCGTC
>MJUT01003160.1:239954-254138 GCA_002080005.1 Gigantidas platifrons
CCGAGCGGAGGGAGACGGGACAAATTTTGGGGTATTTCGTGTGAAAAATCACGATTATACGCAATTTTTTTTTTTTTTTTTAATTTTAGGGGGGGGGCCGCGCCGGGTGCGCCCCCGCCCCCCTTGAATCCGCCCCTGTATAGATCTATATAATACAATAAATATATATGATTAATTACAACGTTATCTTTTTTGTTGTAAGAATAGGCTCTAGAGGATATTCTTACAACAAATTTAATCTACAGGTAATAATTATTCGTTTCTCATTATCTAATTCGTAATATTATTTGTTGTAAGAATAAGATTCACGGCTATTCTTACAACAATTCGTTGAAAATTGTTGTAAGAATAGACACTGCCCCTTTTATTTTAATGGAGGTTGTATCAGAACAATAGTGAACATGGTGCATGGCAAGAGCATGATAACATATAATTAAAAGCCATATATGGAACATTAAAATCTAAAAAGATGAGCAACACGGATTGATGACAGATGCCACCAAGAAAACGGGGGACCCAGGTGCTGGTGAAGGGTAATATTAATTTGATTAAAGGTGGTCAATGGCATAGCCGTAAATTGGCCTTAGTTATGAAGGATGCAGTAATTCAGGTAGGGTCTCGGTTCGTAAACTCAACATTTCATGTTGCAAATCCTTGAATTTGAGAAATCCCAAGACTTATTTTGCTTCTAGACTGAATAGGAGTTTCAGGAAACGAAGAATGAAAAAAAAAACACTTTCTAATCAAAGACAGTACGGTCCATTCCAACTGTTCACTAACTTGCTTGACATTGCCAAAAGCAGGAGCGGTCTTGTGGTGTCCAGATGCATACCACTTTTTAGTATTGAAGTGGTATTTATTTATGAATACATGTATATTACATCGAAAGACCGCACAATCTTGACTCCGTCATCGATGATCTAATCCATGTTTTCAGCCTTCTCAGATCTGAAAATGAACGTTCACAGCAGAATGAACCGACTGGCAAACATAACAATAATTGCATAATACGACTGATATTCAGGTAGAAGTTACAAATGTAGAAGTATAGCTCAGCGCAGTTTCAAGGATGCATGATTCCGGTACTCAATTCTTTCGCACCGATGGGGTTCTTGTGGAAATCCCGGTCCGGAAACAAAATATCATTTTTTTTTATTCCTCCACAATCGTTTCTAGCAAATCATCATTCAGTTTGTCATGGTAACGGGGCATCAAGTAAACGCCAAAGAGCATGGATTTAATAACATGATCAATGAAAGGATTGAAAAGATTTTTTTCTAAAATGTTCTTCGCTGGTTTCTGCTGCCGCATTTGCTGTATGTCTTTGTGGTCCTTTGTCGATTTTGTGACGGTTGTTTCATTTTCTGTGGCGATGAATGACACCCCTTCAAGTAAATGGAAAGATTCATTACAGTTTTTACGAATATAACCCATTGTATCAACCAAAAGTCTAGCTTGAATAGATTTCATCAATTCACAAGCAACTGCCTGAAGTGCAACCGACAAAGGTCACATATATCCGAGTACAAATTGAGTAACTATATATACAGCAACTGTTAAAATTTTTAAATTCTGAAGCATTAGTTTGTATGAGGTGGCATCAGAATATCCACTTGTTTTTTCCTGAATATTTTGCAATATGTCAAGAACATTTTCTTAGTGCTTCAGATGCCATGCCAAAATGTCTACTCGCGAGGTCCATCTGGTTTCACAATGTGCAGGCAAGTAACTCTTTTTCACGTCATACAACATATCAAATTCTAATTATTTTTCAGTGGGCAATATCAACGTTGATTTCATAATGTTCTTTCTTTTACTAAAACCATTGATAAACCACGTATTTTCCCCCAAGAATCGCCATGAAATTTCGAATAACCGGGACATTTTGACAACTATTGACAATCACGAAGTTCAAACAATGCGGTCTACAGTGTACAAAGTATTTTGCATTAGACAACACTTCGGAAAAACATGTTTTCACTCCTGAAACTTCATCGGACATGGTTGAACAACCATCGAACTATTGCCCTCTGAGCTTGGTCTGATCGAAACCGCAATTCCGAAGATTCACCAACAAACTGCGCGAATTAGTTTCTGCATCTGTAGGTTTTTGTTCACTGACAAATCCACAGAAATCTTCTTTCACTCAATAATTTTTCTGAAAATTGTCTTTATAAATATACCGAACATAAATTGAGAGCTGAACTTGGTTAGAACAATCAGTACACACATCAACCATAACACTAAAATGAAGTTTCTCTGATCTCCTGCTCACAACAAAGTACAAACTCATTCTGTGCTCTAGATGAAAGATATGTGCCGTGCGGATGTTCTTGCGAAATGTGCCATTTCAATGTTTCGTCAAACTTTGCTTTCCAATTGACAAAGTACATATATATGTCCGTCTTCTTCCAAAAGTTCCTTGTTCCGGTTACCCCTGAATGCAATGTTTCTTTTACCTAGAGTAATAATGATATCGATTATCAATATCAAAGCCGCTCGATTTCCTTCAATCTTTTCTTCGTATGCTTTACTTAGACTTTGAGTGGCAGACTGTTTTTCCATATTTGAAACCAATAAGAAAGTGTCTCCCATTTCCAACGCTTTTAGATGTCTCTCAATTTAAGTGTAAATTTTCAATCGCCCACGTTTATCACCTATGGTGTTCATCCAGTCGCTGAATAGTACTTGAACGAATTCCGGGTTCCATTTTGCGTAAGATTGATCCTGGAAAGCAATACATAATGCACAGTAAGCTCCATCTTCAGACTCTTAATAACTAAGCCATGGTAAAGTGTCTTCCCATGATCTGTTATACCGGCGATCATGTTTATTCTTAGGATATGTAAATGATATTGACAGTTTTCTGTCAGGATATAGAATATTCCGACATGTTTCATCAGAAAGATTCTTACGACACAAGTATGCATGGTCCGATTCGGTCAATTTTGTTATTTCTTCACTGCAAGCGCTACTACTTGGTCTTGCTATTGGTGTTGATGCTGATGGAATACACATGGTCATCAGTTTAACCACTGGTGGCGACACTCTCCGTTACAGAATTTCTCCTCCATGTTGTGGGGCGAAAAACGTATCTAATCTGTGTTGCTTACTATGACTGGTCTTTTGACGTTTCGACCTAAGGAAGACACAAGAAGAGTTTGAAGATACCAAAGGGGTACTAGTAATCAGAATCCTTATATCGGTGAGAAGAGGAGCACAGTTTGTACCCATAGGCATGCCGACTGTCCATCAAACATAACAAATATGTCGCTAATCAAAAACTCAAACATGTTGATATCAGTTCCAGAGAAGTCATGAATGAGGAAAGGACCGGGAAGTGTTTACGACAAGTGGAACATATCAGTGGTCATTTGTGACACAGATATTCCATAATGGTTAACCAAGTCATGGTGGCGACCGTAAAACTTACGAAGTAACTGACACTTGATCGATATATCCATCTATGTAAACCGTTACCGGAAATAATCAACGTTTTCAATTAAGCTGGACAAGCAATAATTTCAAATCAAAACCAGAATATTATAATGAAAACCTTGTATTTGAAATTTAATAACTTTATAAAAGATGTTATTTTTTCGGTGGAGATGCGTTTTACTTTAAGAGCTCCGATGTGGTCCTCTATTGACATCCATGGACGTAAATTACATAGAAGCGGAGGAGGCAACTGGTTAAAAAATAGTGTAAGTAAAAACGATTTGATTGATTTGATGGTTTTTGGTGTTTTAACGCCACTTTCAACAATATTTCAGCTATATCATGACGACCGGTTTTAGTGGTGGAGGAAGCCGGAGTACCCGGAGAGAACCACCAACCATGGGCAAGCAACTGGTAAACTTTATCACTGTCGAGTGCACCCTTTTTGTAATTTACAAAGCCGGGCACGAACCCACGCCGTATTGGATGATAAGCTTGTAAGAGTTGTTAGATCCAGCGAACTGACTCATTTAGCCACCCGGGCCCTAAAAACGATGTGTAAGGCGGAAAGAGTACATTTGTGTCCAAGTAGCCCGTTGACAGCAGCCACGGAAAAAGTTTAATAAAGATAATACAGTAAGCGTGTTTTCGTACTTTATATATTTCATCAACTCGTTGTCGCATGAAAGAAACAAATATTGATCCTTCAATTAGTCGATCGCGCTAATGGTGAGGTGTACTCGATACAACATTATGTGATAAAGTTAGACAGTGGTTTGTACAATGACCTAACATCCCCTGGGAAGGTGACTTAGGGACGACTGTATTTTCTGTACTTTCCACTTAAGATTTTATCTTTACATGTGATTATGACTAATTTTTTATTTTCAAATAGAGTACAGATGAATATGCCGTCAATAGTTTAGAAACAAAAACCTTTCATTCCCATAAAGGGGGAGGGCATTGTAGTTAGATTTATAACCACCTCTGCAATCAGTGTCTATCACAACTAATGTTGTGAATTCAAATCCTGCTCATGGCAAGGTGTACTCGATTTAACATTATGTGATAAAGTTTGTCAGTGATAGGTGGATGATCTTCTCCGGGTACTCTGGTTTTCTCCACCAATAAAACTGCCCATCTGGATATAACTGAAATATTGTTGAAAGTGGCATTAAACACATAAACCTCTTAACCCTCCATCATACTGGATTATTTATATATAATTTAATTTGATTTGAATATTTCAATTTGATTGGCTAATCCGCCTGGGGAAATTTTGGCTATACTCGATAACCTCACCGTGTCCCCCGTCACATTTGGGCACATGCATGGCTTTGTGAAGGTGGGGGACACGGATCTGAAGCGGCGGTTTCAGGTAAGCTGGTGTGAAATCATAAGTTATAGCATTATCAGTACAATTATTTAAAATATATGACTTATTTAGCGGAACATCAGGATCATTTCGGGAGATGTGGATCCCATTTTTCCCACGTTATTCGTCCGGTATTATTATACAGGTGAACAGTTCTGCAATGTATGACGAGGGTGGTCAAAATAGAAAACATTAGAATTACATATTCCTCCTCTCTGACGTACAATAACATACGGAATAGGCAGACTATTATACTATTATACGATTGGAACAACGGGATACTACTTATGCAAAATCAACATAAAAGGTTTTTAATTCATTTATTTATTTTTTTTAATAACGGAATTTTTAGTGAGGCAATTGCCTCAATGATAGTTACGGCCTTGGTCCTGTACACACATTTAACATTCATATATTTGCAGTACAGAAAACATGTATGCCCTTTCACATAATCAGACCTAGAATAACCCTTAGGAAAAATAAGCACGTGCTTATTAATATAGATTAGGGCATCAAGGTGCAAGGGGGCACCATAAAAATCCAATCATCAACAAAACACAGTGGACTGAACGTGCACATAATTCACAACGAAAATAGCCAATCACAGCTATGCTTTTAAGAAGGTAATAACTAATAACCAATCACAACCATGTTTTCAAGAAAAGGGCATTTCTTTAACGGCCTCGTTCAGCGTATATAAACATTGTTTATTGCAATATTTGATCATTCTCAATTTAGTTACATCTAGAAAACAACAAGTCAAAATCTCAGGTAGTAGAGGAAAGAGGAGCAAAGAGACACAAGATAGTGTTGTGTCGGTTATAGAATAAGAATAAGAACTTTATTTACCAAATCAAGGACCCACAAGGGGCATAAGATAAGTATTACAATGATTAGATATTACAACAAATACAATGCAGAATAAAGGATTACTATTAACTCATATAAACATATACAAGCATTAATCCAACCAGATAGTATATAGAAACTATCTTGTAATATAATATAACAAGGCTACCTCAGCAGTCCAGAATACATATAGCATAGGGCAGAGCTACATGTATGTGTGTACACTTGTCCCTACATTAAAGCCACTAATCATTTTAATACAAACTACCGCCCTATAAAAGTTCCACCCTGGTTCGGACCGCCTTCATCACCCCTCTAGCTACGTTGGTTGTTGTTAGGCATACATCTAGTTTGTAAGTTCAATTTTACATTCCTGAACCACAGGGCCTTGTCACTATCCACGTAAACAGACTACCAATGCATTAACACAAACAAGGGCGGACACCTTTTTTTTTACCCCCGCTCGCTTCAAGTCGTGTTTGTTTTTTAAATTACTTCTAATATATTCAAAACCCTGTTTGGTTCAACTCCCAAGACCCTATTCTTTAAAAAAAAATACCACGACCTCCCCTCGACTACCTCTTGTGAAGACGCAGCGGTCGTTTTTGTCGTTTCAATCAGTGCAATAGCTTCAGAGGAGAAAATATTTCATGACTGTGGTGTTGGCCATCTTGGATTTCAGATCATCACAAAAACACAAACTTAATAAGACACCATTCAATGATCATTCATGCACAGAATGGGTTCATTCAGCTCAGTAGTTTTTAAGAAAAAGATTGTTTTCTATATTTTCCAATATGGTAGTGTTAAAACTAGGTCCAATGTTAAACTAAATCTTGCTGTAGCCGCCATCTTCCATTTTATATCGGAACAAAAAACCTAAACTTTGTAGAGGACCATCCAATGAACATTCCTGTCTTGTTTGGATTCAGTCTGATTTGTAGTTTCTGAGAAGAAGGCATTTGAAAATTTTCCCATAGGGTCCAATGTTAATCTATGTCATGCGGTGGCAGCCATCTTGGATTTCTGAACGGCATAAAAAACCTAAAGTTTGTAGAGGACCATCTAATGAACATTCATGTACAGTTTGGCTTTAATCATATTTGTAGTTTCTGAGAAGAAGGCATTTGAACATTTTCCCATAGGGTCCAATGTTAATCTATTTCCTGCAGTGGCGGCCATCTTGGATTTCCGACCGGCATAAAAAACCTAAATTTGTAGAGGACCATCCAATGATCATTCCTGGGCAGTTTGGTTTAAATTGTCCAAGTGGTTTCAGAGAGGAAGCTTTTTGAGACACTTTTCCCATAGGGTCCAATGTTAAACTAAGTCCTGCTGTAGCCGCATCTTCCATTTTATATCGGAACAAAAAACCTAAACTTTGTAGAGGACCATCTAATGAACATTCCTGTCTAGTTTGGATTCAGTCTGATTTGTAGTTTCTGAGAAGAGGGCATTTGAAAATTTTCCCATAGGGTCCAATGTTAATCTATGTCCTGCGGTGGCAGCCATCTTGGATTTCCGAATGGCATAAAAAACCTAAACTTTGTAGAGGACCATCCAATGAACATTCATGCACAGTTTGGCTTTAATAATATTTGTAGTTTTTGAGAAGGTATTTGAACATTTTCCCATAGGGTCCAATGTTAATCTATTTCCTGCAGTGGTGGCCATCTTGGATTTCCGATCGGCATAAAAAACCTAAATTTGTAGAGGACCATCCAATGAACATTCATGTACAGTTTGGCTTTAATCATATTTGTAGTTTCTGAGAAGGCATTTGAACATTTTCCCATAGGGTCCAATGTTAATCTATTTCCTGCAGTGGTGGCCATTTTGGATTTCCGATCGGCATATAAAACCTAAATTTGTAGAGGACCATCCAATGATCATTCCTGGGCAGTTTGGTTTAAATTGTCCAAGTGGTTTCAGAGAGGAAGCGTTTTGAGACACTTTTCCCATAGGGTCCAATGTTAAACTAAGTCCTGCTGTAGCCGCATCTTCCATTTTATATCGGAACAAAAAACCTAAACTTTGTAGAGGACCATCCAATGAACATTCCTGTCTTGTTTGGATTCAGTCTGATTTGTAGTTTTTGAGAAGAGGGCATTTGAAAATTTTCCCATAGGGTCCAATGTTAATCTATGTCCTGCGGTGGCAGCCATCTTGGATTTCCGAACGGCATAAAAAACCTAAAGTTTGTAGAGGACCATCCAATGAACATTCATGTACAATTTGGCTGTAATAATATTTGTAGTTTCTGAAAAGAAGGTATTTGAACATTTTCCCATAGGGTCCAATGTTAATCTATTTCCTGCAGTGGCGGCCATCTTGGATTTCCGATCGGCATAAAAAACCTTTGTAGAGGACCTTCCAATCATCATTTCTGGGCAGTTTGGTTTAAATTGTCCAAGTGGTTTCAGAGAGGATGCGTTTTGAGACACTTTTCCCATAGGGTCCAATGTTAAACTAAGTCCTGCCATAGCCACCATTTTGAATTTCATATCGGAACAAAAAACCCAAAGTTTGTAGAGGACCATCTAATGAACATTCATGTACAGTTTGGCTTTAATCATATTTGTAGTTTCTGAGAAAAAGGCATTTGAACATTTTCCCATATGGTCCAATGTTAATCTATGTCCTGCGGTGGCGGCCATCTTGGATTTGCGATCGGCATAAAAACAGAAACTTGGTAAAGGGCATTCCAATGATCATTCATTTACAGTTTGGGTTTAGTCGGTTCATTAGTTTCAGAGAAGAGGATCTTTGAAATTTCAGCCAATCAGAGCATATTATTGGCCCTGACAACCATGTTGAATATCCGACTGGAACGAAAAACAAAAAATTTGTAGAGGACCATCCAAGGAACATTCCTGCTAGGTTTGGTTCCAATTGGCCCAGTGGTTTCTGAGAAGAAGCTTGAAATGTGAAAAGTTTATAGACGACGGACGCCAAGTGGTGGCAATAGTTCCCATGGACCTTTAGTCCAGGTAAACTAAAAAAACAAGACAATTATAACTATTTAAATGATAACATGCTACAGCAAGTGGGCTGTGTTTGGCAGCACGACCCGAGGAGAGGCAAGGAGTATAGTAGCATCTACATCGTATGGTTGAAGAAGAACTACATGTATGCGATTACTTAGCTGGGGGAGACACCAGGGGACGGTGCTTAAGAATTGTATTTTGATTCTCCCCGTGTCTGATCCAGCAAAGCAAGCGGCTCAAGTAGTAAAACATGTTTGATGAAAGGACTGATTACTTAGCTGGAGGAGACACCAGGGGACAGTGCTTGAGAATCGCATTTCGATTCTCCCCATGTCTGATCCAAGAAAGCAAGCAGCGCCACCTATAAAACTAGAGGCTCCCAGGAGCCTGTAATCGCTCACCTGGCTCAACGCTGCTCTCATTAAAACATGTGAAAAAGGTTTGTATGTAAATTAAGTACAGTTAAATTTGGCTATTGCAGCACCCCTCTTGGATGGAGGGCACGACTGCTGAACACAATTTTGAAAAGGGGCCATGCAAGGACTCTCCTGGTAGTTCTTTTGGGGCAAATATTGCTACCCAAATGCTATAATGAACAACTGATAATCATGCCTCAACAGAACTCTCCATTTCAAGTCTTATGATATGTCACAAGCCTATGTTTACATTAAGTTCTATTTTTAGTAACAGTAGTCATTTTGGGGAAAATATCGCTACCTGAATCCTATAATGAACAACTGACATCACATCTCAACAGCATTTTTCATTTTGAGTCTTATGATACAACATGTATGTTACAAGCCTATGTTTGCATTCAGTTACGTTTTTAGTAACAGTGGCCATCTTGGTTGGGGGCCAATGTCGTCGGACACAATTCTGAAAGCGGACCACATAAGGACCATTCCACCAAGGTTTGGTCGAGATTGGCCAAGCAGTTACAGAGAAGATTTTTTAATTCATTTTTTGCTGAATTTTCTATTTTTAGTAACAGTGGCCACCTTGGTTGGCAGACGGGATCATCGAACACAATTCTGAAAGGGGACCAGCTAAGGACCATTCCACCAAAGTTTGGTCGCAAATGGCCAAGTAGTTTTAGAGGAGAAGATTTTTATTTGATTTTCTGCTGAATTTTCTATTTTTAGTAACGGTGGACATCTTGGTTAATGGACACCCCCGTCCATCAGACACAATTCTGAAAGGGGACCACCAAAGGACCATTCCACCACAGTTTGGTTCAAATTGGCCCAGTGGCTTCAGAGGAGTTGATTAAAATGTGAAAAGTTAACAGACGGACGACAGACGCTCAGTGGTGACAATAGCTCACTTGACCCTTTGGGTCAGGTGAGCTAAAAACGGAATATATGTTAAACTACTCCTTGCCATGTAGCTGCAGTTAAAATTTGAGCTCATTTTGACTTATACTAAAGCAGCAATGGACAATTGAAGAAATTTCTATTTTTAGTAACAGCAGCCATCTTGAATGGAGGGCGGGGCTGTCAGACACAATTTTGAAAGGGACCCACCAAGGAACCATCCCTGCCAGGTTTGGTTTAATTTGGTTCAGCGGTTTCAGAGGAGAAGATTTAAATGTGATCTTTTATCAAAATATGCATAATTTGCATAATCGGTATAAATCGGCTGAAAGAAAAATTTCACAGAAAAACTCGGAATATATGTTAATCTACTCCTTGCCATGTAGCTGCAGTTAAAATTTGAGCTCATTTTGACTTATACTAAAGCAGCAATGGACAATTAAAATTTCATCCCCCCCTTTTTTCTATTTTTAGCTTGGCAGCCATCTTGGTTGGAAGTCAGGATCACCAGACACAATTTTGGAAGGGGCTATCCAAGGACCATTCCACCAAAGTTTGGTTCAAATTGGCCCAGTGGCTTCAGAGGAGTTGATTAAAATGTGAAAAGTTAACGGACGGACGGACGACAGACGATGGACGCTCAGTGGTGACAACAGCTCACATGACCCTTTTTTGGGTCAGGTGAGCTAAAAATGGAACTTCAGAACTATCGGGGTTTTACCATTCGATATTTGATTTTCTCGCTAGTTATCGTGTTTCTAAATATAAGGAACCGCGGGAAATAACAGACGAAATAATAAATTAAAGAAAATGGACAGTATTCAAGAAAAAGCCTTGAAAATGGATATCCTGGGATTGGTAAATCTTTCACGGTGGCACATATTGCAGAACAATTGCAAAAACCAGCCAGAAATGTTGTTTTAACAGCAACAACTGGAAAGGCTGCCAAAGCTTTGCAAGAAAAATTGCCCAAATGCCTAAACAAAGTTGTAACCACTATTCACAAATGTTTAGGGTTAATTAAGGATGGCAGGTATACCAATGATGAATTGGTTGAACTCTTGTCCTCATGACACATGAAAAATTGAAAAGAAATATCCGTGCAATGGACTGCTTAATAATTGATGAAATTTCCATGTTCAGCCTAGGCTTAAAATGATTGAACAAGTTCAACATGTTCTTTGCAAAATTAGACAGAGTGACCACCCATTTGGAGATGTCCAGATGATTTTATGTGGCGACTTCCTAGTTACCTCCCATAGCAAACCAAAGTTACAATGATGATGGTTCCTACTGTGTGCAATCTACTTTTGTGAGAAATTGTTTTCACCATGTACATCTGAGTACCATTCATCGCCAAGCTGAACCAGATTTTATAGCAGCCATTCACCAGATTGATTGGTAATGACTTCAAATGAAGAGCCAATGACACATTTTCTTTGGAACTCCATTAAAACTAGGTTTTGGGAAAATTATATAGAAAAGTCCCTGACTCACTCCTATCTATGTCATCCATACTCAAATCAAATAGTGTGGACATACAAAATTTGGTTTCCTGCTGCTGAAATAGTATAGGTAATGTATTGTTTTCTTTCTTGAAAAACACAAACAACAAATCAATATGCTTGACATTTATATGAAGAACTGTTATATAAAATAATATGTGGTAATTATTACAGGCCACTTTAATTAATCACTAGGTTCACATCCATTTATTCTTTAAAAATTGTATGGACCGACTCCTTTTTAGCCAAAATCAAAATATGCAAAAAAAAAAAAATAGGGTCAGACAGGGATGTAAATTGAATATTTAATCTATTGTGGCAATAATGGTATACAATGACTTTAAAGCATTGTTAACAATCACAATTATATTTATGAAAAAAGGGGGGGGGGTACAATAAGAATAAGAATAAGAATGTTTATTGCCAATTAAGGTCCCACAAGGGGCAAACGATTTAATACAATGATTGGAATGATTGGAGACATATAAAGATACATGTAGGGTAGATACAAAAAACAAACAAAAAACAGGAAAACATGATGTACTCACAAAAATGAATTTTGACCTACCCCTACCCCCCAAAAAAAATTCCAACACTCAGTGGAGAATTACCTGAAGAACCACACAATCTTTTGAAAAGATTGAAGAGAAACCTGCCTCCAGGAAACAACCCAGTCAAACTGTATGCCTTAAACTTAGATGTCGAAATGTGGAATTCAGAATGTCTATTGGATATGGAAGGTAATAAACAAATCACCAAAATTAAATTCTTAATGTTTTCTATTTCTTGATCAGTGGTATGTTCACATGAAGAGAATATGGGTCAGCCGTGGGTATCCCAGCATTTGATTTACTAGCTCGACATTTAGATGTTTGTCCTAAAATAAGACTGTTCATTATTATATTTTAATCTACAAAATGTATATGATAGATTTTGATTGGATTAAATTAGTCATGTGATAATAAAATAATTGAGATGTTTTGCCACAATTTGCACTGCCGGGAAACAACACTATTGTTCCACGCCGAACAACACCTATTGTTCACCGCCAAACAACCCAAATTCCCCCACAAGGGAGATAACCTATAAAACATTGGCAAATATTTGCGCTGCCGGGAAACAACCCTATTGTTCCCCGCCGAACAACACCTATTGTTCCCCGCCGAACAACCCAATTTCCCCCACAAGGGAGATAACCTATAAAACATTGGCAAAAATATAATAAAACAATTACGGCCCTCTGTGAAGAGAAACATCCAGATTTGTCAACCCTCGAGGGGTTGTTTTCCCTCAGGCAAGCCCTCGGGAAAGCAACTTCCCCCTCAGGTTGACAAATCTGGATGTTTCCCTACACAGAGGGCCGTAATTGTATATTGTATTGCAGTACATTTGTATGTCTCATACAATGTAGTTCAGATTTGTTGCATTGCCATTATATAAACCCCTTTATTGACAAAAAAATGTTCTCTGCTAGGTCAGAATTAAATCGAGAAGGGCAAGTGCATATTACTTTATATATTATATTTAACAAGGAATTTAAGAAGAGAAATCTTATTTATGAATGCTGAATTGCATCAATGCTGTTGTACATGTATTAAGGAATGATAGTACTTCTAAAAAAATCGAGAAAGCATCAGAGATGCAACAGCCGAGTGGCAAGTTAAAATCTTGGGGAATTTAATTTGTCTATTCACCCTGATCATAAATATATACGGTATAGGGGTGGGGATCTCAACCATTAAAAAGTTCACTTCAGGTAGGGCTGGGGTATGACCCCGGGGCCTGAGCTATAATGCATTTAATTTGCTTAGTCATCCTGATCATAAATATATGTGGTTTAGGGGTGGGGATCTCAACCATTAAAAAGTTCACTTCAGGTTGGGGGTGGGGTATGACTCCCCCCTCCCCCAGGGCCTGAGCTATAAGGCATGTAATTTGCCTAGTCACCCTGATCATAAATATATATGGTTTAGGGGTGGGGATCTCAACCATTAAAAAGTTCTCTTCAGGTAGGGGGTGGGGTATGACCCTGGGGCCTGAGCTATAATGCATTTAATTTGCCTAGTCACCCTTATCATAAATACAAATGTATATATGGTTTAGGGTGGGGATCTCGGTCACATTTTTTTATACAGATTCCCAGCGGGGTGGGGCTGAGCCCGGGTGATAAAAAATGCTAAAATGCACAACTTAACATTGGCATCTCCACCCATACCAAATATTAAGTTTCTATCTTTTGTAGTTTCAGTGAAATGTGTAATTCTCAAAATATGTACCTTTTCTATAAAAAAAAAACCCATGATTTTACAAGAAAAAAAACAATAGATTAATCTGAATTTCGAACTCGTTCTAAATAATATAATCATAACTACTCTGCCATTCTCGCTACCCTGCAAATAACCTTGTATGTATTAGGCACAGGGACTTGAATCGTTTTCATAGAGGTCACACGGTCTATATACCCTATATACTAACAAGGGATGTAACGACCAACGTAACCAAGCCACTACCAGTTCTGTTTCAGGCTTGAAAAAAATATTAAAAAATCACACATTCAAACAATCTTTGTTGTCATTCGCTAGCATATTGATTTATCTTTCCGACGAGACATAATTTTTCACAACTGCTTCACTCTAGAAGTCAGTGCACCCCTGCAAACTTGAAACTTTGCTCCAAAATAGGTCACCAACGTTTTGCTCGGACGCAGTCAACGATCT
>MJUT01003160.1:272329-287105 GCA_002080005.1 Gigantidas platifrons
TTCAAAATATCTGCAAGAAGTGAAAAAAAGTGTGTATTTTACATTAATCGATGGATTTCAGCAACTTATAACATCCTGTTTCACCCCACTGAAACACATATTTCGAAATTCCAGCGACATGGTGTCACGTGATAAATGTTTACATAATTTCGGAGAGGCGGAGCTCTTCAATTTTATCAATATCGCCCCTTTAACTTGTGCATTTGAACTTACCAGTAGTAATTCCTACTTTAATTCCTATTGTAAGCATCTAAGCCTACATAATACACTTTCAAAATACCTTGAAAATCTTAATTATCCTAATTCAATATCAATTTTACTGTCACTGTCAACCATCATCTGCATCAATTTTCCCGCGAAAAATGGATTAGTCTATTTAAAGTAGGGTCTTAACCCTCTAATAAAAATAGTGTTCTATATTCGGTATAGCTTATTAGGATTAAACCATGCATAGGTTATAACATAACATGTTCAAAATATGTGCAAGAAGTGAAAAAAGTGTGTATTTTACATTAATCGATGTATTTCTTCAGCAATTTATAACATCCTTTTTCACCCCACTGAAACACATATGGGAAATTCCGAAATTCCAGCGTTTGAGGTGCCCAAAGGGTAAATTCTTGTAAACACCGGCCTCTTTCAATTAAATTTGAAAGATTTTTTGTCATTGCAACCCCGTTCACAGTTGCCCAACAGGAGTCCACAGGTCGTCCACGTGTCACAGTTTAGAATCATCCTTCAGGACCTTAGAGTACCCCGTGACCCAGATTAGCACGACTCACCAATATTTTCTGAATAATGTTGTTTAATAAGTAATCACATTGTCATTCATACTAACAATGTTACTTATATTTTTCAGGCAAGATATTAAAATTCTAAACCCCTAAATACCTTTCTGGTGTTTTAATAACAAGTTTACTCATACACAAGTTAAATGAATAAATCACAAATAATTTTTCTACTAAAGAATTCTCTCCTTAAAAACTGCTGATCATATTTCCATAATGCCTTGATTTATTGCAATTATAAGGTATACTACACTTATTATGTAAAAACTTACTTTTAATTATGCCACAAATGGGCAGACTGTTAAATGCTTTTTTGGTCCTTTTTCCTTTCAAGCTATAACGGTTTCGAGATGACTCGTCCATAAACCAACTCGGCCATATACCGATTCGTCCATAGACCAATTTGGCCATAGTCAATTCGGCCATACTTTTTATAATGAGATATACCAAATAGCGTCATTGTTTTGTAGTATTCTTAAGAATTGTTCGTAGTTTACATGGTTGTAGAAAAAGGTTTTGCCACCTATATTAAAGCATCTTGATGTATGATAATGTCACATGGACGATGAACAATCTCTATCATGCAGGGTTCTCTTTCCTGCTACGACTGTGATGAAGTGGTGGATCTAATAGGAGCAATATAGAGTAAGCAGGATAATTATTTATTGTATTCTATACAATGTTTCATAGAGATTTTCGTTGATTTAGCTTAATATGTTTGTGTTATTTTGTTGATAAATTTGAATTTGTTGTGAATATGCAAAGGGAAATAACTGTATCTATTTCCATTATCCAGGAAGGGGAAAAAGTCTGTTTATATGTCAGTTTGATATGAAGGGTTGTATGGGGTTTTACAGAATAGAGAAAAATGGTCTTAAAATGAAACGAGTATGCCATGAAAATGGCCCTTCAAAATTTTGATTATGATTTCAACACATAAATATGTTTTTGTCTACGTTACTATGAATAGGTCGTTCCTATTCCGAAATTTCATGATCATAAAATCAAAAAAATAAATATTCCGAAATTTCATGATTAATATCAAGGATTTATATAAATCCTTGTTAATATTAAAAAAATATTATATTTATAATAAAACTTAAAATTTTAGCTTAGAACTTGTTAAAAACCGTATTAAATATTCCATTGCCTAATCGATTTTATTTCTATGGCCGAGTTGGTAGTATGGCAGAGTCGACTATGGACTAATTAACTATGGCCGAGTCGACCTGTACCCCGTCAACCCGCTATAACCTGTTGTTGGTGCCAAGCACTCTCAGCATCTTTCTGACACTGTCCCCCAGTTTCGTCCCTCCTAACCTGCTCAACAATGTAACCTAACAAATATAAATTCATAAAATTTTATAAAGCAAGCTGTCCATACTGAAACTAGCCAATAGCATGCAGTTATTACACACTTTGTAAGGAAATTTGCAAAAATATGTAAGTGTTTACAGAAAATTATCAATGCATGTAATATATTGTATTTGCTTAAACATTAATTACTGTAGACAATAATATTGTAAGCAATTCATTTCTTACACCATAAAAAGCTTTAGGCTATTTTTGACAATTTAAAAATTTCCTAAAAACACTCATGGAAATTAGCATGGGACAGTCCATGTCCTTCAGTCCTGTAAATTTTGTTGATTTTTGTTGTAGCCAATCTACAGAAAAAAAAATTCCAAACCCTAATTTCCACCACTGTAAAAAGTGTTTTGAACAAACTCAAACACAGCTACATTTGTACATGTACATGTGGTGTATTTAAATGCTACTTGACAATCATCAACTTTTTCGCTTGAATAATTATAACAAAAATATCAAGATTAAACAAATAATTAAAAAAAAAGAAGACATAAATTAAAATAAAGTGAAGTTTTCTACTTTGGGGAACATTATATATATTAGATGTAAATATATAAAAAAATATTATTATAGAAACCCGTCTACTTTTAAATTGATACAGTTACTATCTGTACGTAATGTTAAAGAATCAAATAATATAGGAAAATATTTATATATTGCAGAAAAAATTCGGAAGACCGGTAATTAATTGATTGTAAAACTTATATACATGTATTTCTGTTGAAAATTATTTTATTATGTATGTCATTCTCCGCTATATTATATTATATTGTAATGGTTATAATTGTATAATGTTGTATAATGTAAAATGTATTTGTATTGTAAATCCTATAAGTTATATTTGCTTATGGAATAAAGAATTATTATATACATTTTAAGATGAAAGCCTAACATTTTTTGCTGGCATGGTAAATTGTACTAAATGTGTAAAAGGAAAAGATCAGGTGATCATGAATGTAACAAAAATAAATACCACTTACAGTACATGATTTAAATTGCTTTTTTTCATATTAAACATGTTAAGGTAAATATTTTAATTTACATACATGTAGATTTGTATAATGGCTGCAATTCCCATTCTAAACTTTATTTACATAGACCATATGTTCAGAAAACCAGTGACAGATAAGGATTTTTCTTAGATACATGTGTGTCATGTGTTATGCATGCTGAGAATATATATATTTTATTTAGAAGCTACCCCTTTACAACGGGGGCGCCAACCACCAGGATAGAAGCAGTGGCGCGTCTCAATAGTTAATAAATACAAATTATATACAATAAAATGATAATTATACATAAAAGAAAGTTCATATCTTAAAATGCATAAGACAACAACATACCACATAAGACATTAAAGAACAATGTTAGAATAAAACATGATTAAGATAAGTCATTTAATATTTCAGATCTAAGCTTAAAACATTCATTCAGAAACATTTTTCCATGAATATCATAAAATATTCCAAATTCATTGATAAAAGCATAACCAATATCACCAATTAAAAACTGAAGTTTGGCACTAGACGACAGCTCCATAAATTTAAGACCATATTTCTGATTTTCAACGAAACTATCAAAAACTTCAAAGAACTCGTGACGGATAGACGAAAAGGTAGGGCAATGTAACAGAAAATGTTCTAGATCTTCATACGTGTCCGTTTTACATAAGGGGCAAGTCATTTCCCCAGCGAGATTCATTCTACTCAAATATTTTTGTAGAGATAGTTTTTGTTCTCGCAAGTAATTTTAATCTAGATGCTTTAAAATCGTTTAGGTTATCTAGATAAACTTGTTTACCTTGCTTTATATAGAAGTACTGGTAGAGATCTAAGCTACTCTTATTAGTTACGTCCAAAAGGAGTCTATCTCTAGTAATAGAGCCATACTTACGGCTGAAATTTTGAGAAGAGATAAGCCTTCAGTTTTAATGTTTACCAATTAATAAAGACTAATTAGTAAGGCTAAAGATGAAAGAAACACATACATGTATGTCAGATTGGATTAATTATCATAGATAAGTTCCAAAACAATTTCGCCAAGACTGTTGAATGGGTTTATTGTTGCATGTTATATTGTACAAAGTAATGAGCATCCTAGATCCATCTTTTCCATTTAAATCAATGTGACATACATTGTGTTAAACAGTTAAGCTCCTAGTCATTAAATGATTGCCAAACCTTATTCAAGTACATGTACTTTGACTACTTGTTACATATGTATATATCAGGATTTTGCCTAAGGTGGGATAATATTTGGCAATTGATAAAACGTGCAAATGGATGAAAACATTTATACCGCTTTATTAAGATCATGACCCATGAATGCATTCTCACGTGTGTGTGATGAAAACAGTCAATAGAAACCATCATTCAAATGAAATGAGATTGAGACATATACAATGTACATATATGCCCCTGTGGCTGTAGTGTAAGAATGTTGGTGGCATTCTCCATTGGCATTGAAAAAGTACGTGTATCAGTGCACAACTATCATGCATACCCCCTTTTCTAAGACAAATAAATCTAAAAAAAAGTTCAAGTGATAAATGAGTGAAAACTCGGTCTTACGTATTACAGTGTCATTTCTATTAATTAATAGTCGAAATTCTTTTTTTACAGTCATATCAGTGTAAAAACCGAACCACTTGAACTACTGTACGTGCCCCCTTTTTCTATATTTGTATTGACCAGTTGATGTTGATTTTGCGTAAAAAAAAGTGTACCTACCTTAAGTGTAATCTTCTGATAACTGTACTAATGATGATTAACGATATCTTCTTTCTTTGAATTTTCTTTGTCTTAGTCGAGAATTAAAAGCGGAATTTGATCTGTTGTATCTGAACAATTTTTGAAAGATGCGGGATGCTGCGCATGGTATCAATACGCACGCGCTGATTTTTACTTAGAGTTTGCCGATAAAATCCGAAGGGTACGAATAGAGATTATATGGCGATAATTTCAAACTTTGCATGAGAATTAAAAAAAAGTTTTTTACAACAGTTTTTGTTACTTAAGATATTTTATAGTGTAAATTATTCAAAGATTCGGTTTCTTAACCAATTAGCCTTGTAATTTCAAGATAGTTTTTCTGTTACATAAATATACCATTTACACCTATCCACAGTCTCAGTTTACTTTAACACAAATAATATTAAATTTTATATAAATAGCATTCAACAAAGGATTCAAGATCAGGCTAAACAGAATATGAATAGCTTGATTAATGTATGTGAAAAGTTGAAGTTTTTTCGAGAAATTCATAAAAGTGGTGAAAGACCCCCATACATTGATATCTGTAAATTAAAATCAGATAGATCTTTGCTGAGCAAATTCCGGCTTAGTGCCCATTCTCTAGCCATTGAAAAAGGTCGTTACTCAAATATAGAAAGACAGAATCGTGTCTGCCTGTCATGTGATACAGGAGAAGTTGAGAACGAATATCATTTCTTTTCAACTTGTCCACATTATATATCTTTAAGAAAAACATTCTTACAAAAAGTTAACATTAAAATAGTTAACTCAAATATTTCATTAAGACACATGTCTTTACTTTTTAATAGTAGTTTGCTGGTAACTCTTAAAATTACAGTCAATTTTTTAAATGATTGTTTCTTAATGAGAAAGGCCATTTAGAAACTGAGGCTATTTTAATATAGACAATAGACAATAGACAATATTTTATTTGCACGAACACATTTACAATAAATGGTTATGGCATAAACTGAAACAATACAAAATAACAGACTCATGGAATGACAGTGGTATTTAGTATAATAAAATATTGTCTATTGTCTATTGTTTAATATTATGTAAACATTGACTTAGCGCACGACCAAAAACGAAAAAAATAAGGACGTTTATAGTACGTCGCTACAACGTAATAAAATGTTACGTTGTATGGTGGTAATATTTTTACGTTGTGTAGACGTAATTTTGTAACGTTGTATAAACGTCGTGATATAACGTTGTGAAATTACGTGAACACAACGTTGTGACAACGTTTTTCCCCGATGTTACGTTCAGACGACGAATCCCCGACGTCGGCGTTACGTCGTGTGTTTGCTGGGTGTATGATCAGTCGAAAAACTGTGGACACAGAATACACGTATTATTCATGATGTATGACGTCTACTGATATTGTCAAATGAAGAAAAACGAATTATTAAGAAAATTTTGAAAAAGGAATGATTATGAACATTTTGAAAAAAATAGGGTGGGGNGAGGGTAGTAGAGAAAAGAGGAGGAGGAAACGAAATCCATGCCTCATGCGCCTGTGATTTTTTACGATGACATTATAACTTAAACAAATAGATTAATATTTTAAACCAAAATAGTAATTTATTCATATTTGTTTAAGAATATTTATAATAAAATTAAAAAAATAATTTGTTCATATATATTTCTTAAACAAATGATTATTTGAGGATCGCCATTCCTTCCTGTCTTTAGCCATCTTTTCAACAGTTCCCCATGCCTTTTTCCACTTCATCATTTCAGCCTCGACTGTTCTTCGCCATGTATTTCTCGGTCTCCCTCCTTTTCTTTTCCCTTCTGGTGTCCAGTGAAGGACCACTCTTGTGATGGAATCCTGGTCTTTTCTTATGAAAGGTATCTGTTTGGTCATTAAATTTTCTCAAATTTACTTTGATAAAATGAAAAGGTGTTGTTTTTACATTGGTAATAAAAGGCACATGAATTTTGTACTGTCCATTCTTTCGAAAATGTCTAATACGATGAGTTATCCTTGAAGTTGTCTTATTTGTGATGAAGAGTGTCTGGTTGACACAATTCAGTGTTTCCAGTGTGAGCATTGGGTTCATGGTGAATGTGTACCTATGACTGCAGACTTACTACAGAAATGGTCAGATGCCAACATGATGTTCCTCTGTAAAGATTGCTGCTTTGCAGATGGTCAAATTGACCATAAGAAAAGTCTTCAAAGGTTAATTATAAGTAGTATATGTGCACGGACAAAGTAGTATTTGTGTTGGTGGAGCTACCGCAAGTGATCGCGTGCGCATACACAACCGGAAGTGACGTCACCCGAAGAGGCCCTGATCGGAACAGGAAGTCACGGAAGTGGTCGCATGCGCATGCGCAACCGGTACATTTTTGCACTAATACAAAATGTGTCATTGCGCATAGGGCCACCAGAAGTGACGTGACCCCGAAGGGTTACCTCGGGTGCGCGCGTGTGCAACCGGAAGTTGGGTTCCCACCCTTTTTTCGGGTGATTTCGGATATGTTGTGTAGTACTTCGAGTCCGCGTTCTCACTGTGTGGTATTTCTAAGAGTACATTAGATCACCCAATAGAGGGTCATTCTGCATTTATCCAGGCTTGTGACTGGCTCTATATGGAGGCTGCATTAACATTTTTTTCATATCACATGTTTAACAAGTAACAAAACAAATTTCTTTACAATGTCCGTCGCTTCCACAGGATTTTCCAAGAGCCTGGTGACGTCTGTCATGGTATGTCCTGCACATCGTTGAATGAGGTAAAAAATGCAATGATGTCCGCACACGGAAGATCCTTCTTCTTGTACTCGAACGGTGTTGTATGTCCAAGTATGACAATGTTTCTTGATGAAGTTCACGTAAGCCCTTAAAAAGGGTGGTCTTCCAGTAGGGTCGGAATACTCTCCCTTTGAATTGGCGTCGATGTATACTAGTATAGCGACCCAGTGTTGTCCCATTCGATGGTCTGGGTCCGTATTTCCCACAAGGGCCGAAGGTACGTTTAATAGTCTGGGTAATCTGTTTCTGGCATAGACCCCCTTAAACACCGGTCTGGAGTGGGGATGTTTTTTCAATAGAGTGTCAATCTCTAAGGTGTTCATCTAAGCACTGTAGTCAAACAAGACTTGTCTGTTTCTATCAATTTCAATGACGTTGTCAAATTCTGCATACATGATCACGTTGATGGTCCCTGCCAGAGCTTCGGCGGTGGCGGCGGTGGTAGCATATACCACTCTGTCAGCGGTGGTGGTGGTGGTGGTGTATATCCTTCTATTTGTGGGACTGCATCTCTTCTCTTTAAACTTTTGTTGACCGTGTTTGTTTCTATAATGTCGCAACATGACGTCTTTTCTCGAACATCTCAATTTACATAGGGGACAAGCTTTTTCTGCTCTGTTGGAAAGACACTCGTAAAATGATCTTCATCTCAAGTATTTCCACATATATAAATGTGTCTATAAGTGGGTTTTGGGGGAACTATATCTATATCACAAGGACGATTCTGTCACTGTATATATTGTTCTGGCGCAGACGTAAAACAAGTCATCCTCTTCTGCTTGGTTCATTTCTTGCAATCTGATTGGTTCAATTTCCAGTGATGTGATATAACACATTTCAATCCAAAAGACCACTCTGCATTTATCCAGGCATGTGACTGGCTCTATATAGAGGCTGTATTAACCTTCTTCTTTTCTTTTTTTTATATTTACGTTTTTCATTTTTTCTTTTTTTTCCTTCTTCTATTTTTCCCTTTTTTTTTTCTTTATAGCAATAAGTCATTAATTTTTGAAAAAAACCCATAGTTTCTAACATAACTTTCATACTTTATTTTACACATTTTCAATTGTCAGTTCTGGTTCTCTTTCTTCAAATAAAGGTATGGTCTTTTTCAGTTTTTTCCATTCGTAAAGACTCAGGGTCACTCCTATCTTCGTAGGATACAATGTCCATTCTCCATTAGGCACGAAGTACTTTCTGATGTAAATTGTCAGTTGAGGGGCTTTGATGATAAAGTAGACGTCGTCTCCCAGATGATGTCTTCAGTCCACGGGTTCTCCGTCTTTCACTCGACTGATCAAATCGTCCACCATTTGCATAGCACTACACAAGACTTTCCATTGTGACAAAGACAAGCTGACACCATACTCGGTAGGAGTCGATTGGTTGTTTCTTTTTGTATCCTCCTTTCTGATTGGTTCTTTTTTCCTGGGTTCTGATTGGTTAATTTGCTGGAAATGGCGACTTCTGATTGGTCAGATTTCCAATGATGTGATATAACACATTTCAATCTTTCTACCACCCGATTATGAGCTGTCCAGATGTCACAAATCCCGATCCGGATACTGTACACAATAGGTATGTGTGAACACATACAATACATAGTCGACCTGCATTCACTATGCCATCTTCAAACATAGTTGATACGATTCTGTGCATTCTGAGGTATACTGTTACACAGTCCATCTCGAAATGAACTCTTCGCATATAAATATCTATATTTATAGTAAGACCTCTCTGCATTTATCCATGCTTGCGGCTGGCTCTATATAGAGACTGCATTAACCTTTTTTTTTCTCTTTTTTTTTTATATTTTTTTTTCAGCTACATATATACATAGATTAGAGGCTGGCATGTCTCTCATCTCAAATCTCCAATGGTGCTGTAGAGACCCTATCTTCCAATACACGTCTCTTCGGATAGAAGTATGAGAATCCACTCCTCTCCTGGAAGTAGATGAATACCTGGTTGTCCATTGCGCGGAACCCTCTGTTGGTACTGGATCCAGACTTCTTCGACAACAGAACATCCATGTACTTGTCTTTGGTGATCTGGTTGGTTCTCTTGTTGACCCCCTTGCAGCTGAACTTGTCTTCCTTCCTGAAACAGTAGTAGGTCTTACTACACAAGGCTATGATTCCATCACCGCTGTACTCTTCTTTAAACAGCCCTGGTGTCCTCTTATCGTAGGCTGCATGCTCTGGAGTGTCGTTCCGGGGAAACCAGTTCTTCTTCTCCATGTCATACACCTGGCGCAGGTCTGGCTTGATCACTTCTTCCAAGGTGTCAGCGGACAAAGCCATGTAGG
This sequence comes from Gigantidas platifrons, assembly GCA_002080005.1. NCBI lineage: Eukaryota > Metazoa > Mollusca > Bivalvia > Mytilida > Modiolidae > Gigantidas > Gigantidas platifrons. Next base: position 282,314 of record MJUT01003160.1, read on the forward strand.
CGCTGTCAGTGTCCATGGCACAGTACTTCGTCACCTTCAAACCATGCTGGACATACCACTTCAGCAAAGATGAAATAACCATGATCTTTTCTCCATACATACTTTCAATCAGACACTTCCTCTTCTGGTTCATGATCCCTCGGTCTTCTGCATATGTTTTCATGTGTTCTCCGATGTCATCTCTGGAAACGTGTGTGTTCTTGAAGACTGGAGGCATCTCAGCAAACTTCCCTTTAAGTGGTAAGGAACTTCCAGGTCTACTTCCAAGGCACCAAACATCCGGTTTTCCATCACTGCTCGTAAGATGGTCCCCTCTGTCATCTTAAACTGCCCATCACAAGGTCTCTGCGTGTCTTTCACAAAGGCTTTCACTGCTGGATCTTCTTTCTTCAGATGTTCCTAGTCACATTCCCACATCTGCTTCACTGGATAGTCATTGTCCTGGATGTACTGTATCTTCTCCTGGATTCTCTGGTACCGTTGTTCCATCGTCTGGCCTTTCTCATCCGTCGCTGGTTTGCGGTGGTTCGGATGACAATCATGTCCATGCCAATAACATTCCTGTAATTCGTACACGGTGTTGGTCTCCTTGACGTAGCCATCCACTGGAAGACGCCGACGTCCTATTACTTTCTCTTTGTGGTTGGCCTGATGTCTAACATGGTATCCGCTCTGCTGGGCTTCCCACTCCAACCATTCAATCGCCATCCGCTCATAACGTCTCTCCGGAACTGGTTCTCACTCTTCCGGCGTACAAAATGTCCCGTTGGCATCTCCTGCATTATGCTCCAAAGATAGAGGGCATTGGCATCGTATCCAATGATCTTCTTGCAGGCCTTCGGCTCCTCGTAGTCTCTGGGTCGGATGGTCGCCACATCTCTCTCATGGTACCGATGAAACACGATACTTGGTCCTCCAACGCCAGTGAACGATGTTGTTCTTGTACAGCTGGTACAAGTCCTTGTTCTTCTCGTCCGGTATGGTGAAGTAGTCTGGTAGGTCTTGGAACATGTACTTCAGAGTCAGGCCTGGAACACTGAACCCGTCTTTAAAGATGTCCACGTTCTGGTTCTGGTAGTACAGGTATATCTTGTCGATGGCTTCCAACAGGGGCTCCACGTCTTTGTTGTTGTACCATGTCAGGAACTCTTTCATGGGGGTCATGTTGTTGTCTACCCATACTTTCTGGCACAGCTGGTACTCCTCCAATGAAATGTTGCCGTTCTTTAAGGTGCTGTAGAAGGTTTCGTGAGGTGGCAGCTGGCTGATGTTCAGTTTCTCCAACGAGGTCATCCACTTGTAAAGGAAAAATCTCTTCTTCTCCGTGCATTCATAGGCTTTCAGGTACTGACTATAACTAAAACCAGGAGCCATGTAGTTGGTGATGTCCAGGACCTTCCACGCCTTTGTCTTGATCGACATGAAGTTGTTGTTTCTTTTCATGGTATACTTGATCCTCTGGCTCTTCACCAACTCTGCAAAAAACCAAAAGACAGGTTGATCTTGAAGGCTGTGGTATGCTGTCTACATGGACCTACCATCTCTTGAAAGGTGGACGCTGTCATTTCATGTAGTGTAAAGTTGTATCTGTCCTGGATACGGTTGCCGGTCGCCTCTTCTGTACGGATGAACTGCCAATGCTGTATATACAACGCTCTGGTCTCGTGATCGTCAGGTAGAACCTCCGTGTTGGCTGCAACTCCGCTCTTTTCTTGGTGGGTCTTTGCTGGTGGTAACACGGTACGTCGCTGATTTGGGCTGGGTCATGGTTCAGGTGCTGCTGGTCTCTTCGTCGGTAGTCTCTGCTTGGCCTCTGATCTCTCATGCTGGGCACGATGGCGTGTTACGCTGTCCAGTCTGTTGAAATACTGACCACATACTCCGCAGGTCAAGCTGTAGCTGTGGGTTGTTTCATATCTGTTTCTGGTGTCAGCTCGGCTGAAGTCTTTGCCGCATACCCCACAGGAATAGGTCTCTGTTGACTGCAGATGGGTCTTCATATGTCTGTTTCTGGCATCTTCTCTGTCAAATTCTTTTCCACATACATCACAGCTATAGGCCTCTGTTGACTGCAGATGGGTCTTTTGATGCCTGGTCAGGTTTCTCTTCTCTGTAAATTCTTTGCCGCATTTCTGTACTTTTTCCCCCGTATTTTTTCAAACCACAACGTTTGAAATATCACCGAGTTGCCTTTCTAGTACATGACGTTATAAAACATTTCCCCCGTACTTTTTTCCGTACTTTTTCAAACCACAACGTTTGAAATATCAGTTACTTGCTTTTCTAGTACATGACGTTATAAAACATTTTCCTGTACTTTTTTCCCGTACTTTTTCAAACCATGGAACACACTACCTCAGCAACTTGCCAGCATGACTTCCCTGGAGGGTTTTCGACAGGCCCTGGCCAACACCACCATTGTACCATAGAACTACTCCTTCTGTTTTTAATTGTATATACTGGTCATTTTAATTGTACATAAGGGGGCAGTTTTATTGTGTCATGTGAACAGTGTGATTATACTCAACCATGAGTCCTGCACTTACAGAAGAATTTATTGCACTTATATTTAAAGGTTGGTGTTTTGTCTGTCAAGAAATTAGTTAGCTCGGCATATTTTGCAAAATATGTTGTACGGAGCCATATCACGATGGTTGCTTGCCTTCATATACATTTTTAGTACATTATATGCAGCTTTAAGAAGTGGGAAAGATGAATCCAAATTTCAAGTCTATGCCAAAATTTTAAAATTTGCTTTAATATATCGAAATGGAGAGGGAACCGGACTAGTTCTGACTGTACTGCAAAGTTGACCCATTGCTTTTTTATACACTCCCAAAAGAAAAAGGCCCTAAATATAAAGATATCAGGAAAACTTTTTTCCAGTCTACTGGTCGGGGAGTAGTTCTCGCCAAGAAGCAATTCTCGCCAACTGTCTCATTTAGCGCGATCGCTCGCGAATTTTCGTCAGATTTTTTCACCATCATTAAAGAACGTCGTACCAATCCTTCGTATTAATTTTCATCGAATTGCATTGTGAAATATCGTTAAAATCGGATAAAAACCCTACTGCCCAGATAGCAAACATACGTTAGGCCAACGTTGGCATTTCGTTACGCGCGTTGTTGGCCCAACGTCAAAGGCCAACGTTGGACCATCGTCATTTTGCTCATCGGGGCGACGTTGTAGCCAACGGTTGGCCCAACGTTGGGTCAACGTCAGGTAAAAATATTAACGACCATGTGCCAACCCTTAAACGACATATTGACGACCTCAGGCAACCATATCCCAACGTTGGGTAAACTATTATTTGTCCTAGATCCAACGATCGACCAACGAAATGCCGACATTAATTCAACACCAACTGACCACTTTCCAACGTTGATCCAACGCTTCCCAACTACTTATTATAATAACTGGGATGGTAAAAACTATGCAACTTGTAAACCAACAAAAGGTTAAAGCAAGCAAATATTACCGAATCACTGTTTCTGTCCATAAAGACAAATCACTGGCATTTATATCTAGTGTCCTGTATGTCTTAGGAATAAAATAAAGGAAAATGTAAAACATACTGGTTTGGTTTGGAATCTTTTTTTTTATTACTTTTTATATGTTTTGCATTCAAAGACTGTGTTGGATTTAACTCCACTTTGTATCCTTAGACCGCATGTCAAGACTCCTTTTTTCAGAAACGATGCAGACCTACACCTTCGTATAATATTAAAAAGCCAACATTTCAGAACATGATCCCCTATCCCTTTGTCACCCCTTCAGTTCCATATAAGACAAAAAAATAATTTGTTCTGGTTCAGTGTGACAAGAAGTCTCCAAAAGACATTGTTGAAATATTACTATATAACCTTATTGATTTTTCTTGACATTATTGCAAGAAGACAGCTTGTACTGGTTATGGAATCAGTTATAATCTGTAGGTATTCCAGTGAAACAAAACTTCATTTTTACACCATTTTATTTTATGCACACAGATTTTAGCATATCAAAAACTTTAGATTGTAAACTTTCGTTAATATTATTTAACTGAGATCTCCATCAAGTACGCGATTCGTTACTTTCTGTTCTGATCTGTCCTACACAAACGTTTTAGCGACTGTGTAAAACTGAACATTGTCTAAGAATAAATTGAGTATCCTTAATTTTTATACGTTAATCATTCTCATCCGCCATCTCGAAGTCCTCTTCAGCTTGAAAGCCAATGTTATGTTCATCATTGTCAAGAATTGTAACTGTTCATATATGATGCATAACACTCGTATAAACTACATTGCATGTTACATTCCTCTTACGAAGTGTCTTTATTTTGCAGAAGAGCGTACACATGCTACAATTGAACACTGTCAACACCACCAATCTGTTTAAAGGAAAGAAAACAAGTTCTCAATTCACATACACATTCTAAAAACAAAATACAAGATAGTATCTCTAATTATTATCATAGCCCTAAATTTTGATAAAGTTCACACGAGCAAAAAGTATCAGAACTTTACAGTAAATTATGGAATGATCGTCTTTCATGAAATCTCAGGAATCCATAGTTTTTCATCATGTCTACCAAATAAATGACCAGGATCTTTTGATTAGCAATTTAAAAAATCGTGAATACTAGGATCTTTTGTTTAACAATGTCACCAATCTCGAGCACCAGGATCTTTTGATTAACAATGTCACCCATCTCGAGCACCAGGATCTTTTGTTTAACAATGTCACCCATCTCGAGCACCAGGATCTTTTGTTTAACAATGTCACCCATCTCGAGCACCAGGATCTTTTG
>MJUT01003160.1:287669-318574 GCA_002080005.1 Gigantidas platifrons
AAAAAAAACTACTTGATGTAGCGTGTGGAGTTGTACATATTTGTCAGCCAGAAAGTATAAACACGCCTAAATCGTATCTTTCACTCGGTGCACTTGACAGGAACTTACAGGGGGGATTTTGTGCAACGACTAATGCATGTAACGGTTACGGCAATTAAAATGTCGGGGGGAAAAGGCTTCACTTTGCATTTTCCCGCCATTTCCACGATCCATTCTAAAGCACAAAAACACATAACATACAAATTGTAATGGTTTAACATTGATTCACCCGCATTGAACCCCCTGAAAACAAAGCACCTATATTAATCTAACGAATTCGGCATTTTCAAGATTACTTCTCTAAACATAATTATGAAAATAGGTGCAAATTCGGTGTACAGAGTTCAGTGTCCGCATTATATGCATTTCAAGAGAAATCTATCAGAGATCCAGGTTTCAAGTAGGGATAGATCGGTGGTAATATTTTGTGCCCCGCTGTCAGGCGATGGGGGCATTAAGTTTTACCCTTGTTTACAGTGTACTACAATGTATACGTAAAAGCGGTAATACAGTATTCAAATGAACAGTAACAAAGAAAAAGAAAAGATACTTACATTACTTTTCCTCTGAATATTCGAGCAATTTATCCATANGATTTGTAACACGAAATGTTGTAAAATATGAAGTAAGTAAACCGGCAGCTGGACCTAGAAACAAAAGTTAGTCGAACGAGAGATTTGTAACACGAAATGTTGTAAAATATGGATAAATGGCTCAAAGATATACTTCCAGACAAAGATCCATACCATAATCGCGGGAGTGATCAAATGAGGAAAAAGGGGGGTCCGGAATTCGAGTGCCTGTGGTTTCAAGTAGGGATAGATATCGGTGGTAATATTTTGTGCCCCGCTGTCAGGCGATGGGGGCATTAAGTTTTACCCTTGTTTACAGTGTACTACAATGCATACGTAAAAGCGGTAATACAGTATTCAAATGAACAGTAACAAAGAAAAAGAAAAGATACTTACATTACTTTTCCTCTGAATATTCGAACAAATAATCTCTTTGTCTTATTCAAATAAAATGGCACCAACTCTAGATGATGTGCAGCGTGGGGAAAACCAGACGCGGGAAGTTTCAAATTACAAATACAGAATCACGATAGAAACACGTGGAAGGGATGGGTCAGCCGCTCTAGCTCTTCATTCTTTAATAAATTCACACTGAACGGAAATATGTCAGTGAAGAATGCCAGTTATTGATACGTAATTGCGAATTGCGAAATCATATATGACTATCTTACAAACGAAATCTAAAAGAAAAAAAATCGTTATATAATAATAATTAAATCGAATTTATGCTCTTTTTAGTCTCGATCGGCCAGGAAAAATACGTACGCTATCTTAATTTTTTCAACTCGACAAAATGCCAACGTTGGGCCAACTAAGTAAATACAACCATTGGCTTAAGGTTGTATTCCAACGGTCAATAAGATGAACAATCGGCCGTCAATTTTTGCCGTTGGATCAACGTTGGCCCAACTAAATATTCCCAACCGTTGTTTAACAGACGTTGACCCAACGTTGGGCGAACGTCGTAAAACCAACCACGACCATCCACCAACCATGCCAACCTTATGCCGACGTTGGTTCAACGTATGCTTGCTGACTGGGTGCACCCCACATGCTGTCATAACATCAACAGGGGGTCACGTGTGTTGGTACTCTTAAAATAGAAAAACACATGGTATGATCATCGGAGAATCTAGTGACACCATATTTCCAATATAGCTCTACAAATCTTTAAGATCTTTCTAAAAAGTGTCACACTTTGCCTTATTACTCATCCCTACAATCCAAAATACTCACGGTTGCAGAATAAAAATAGATTCCATGTGGATGCAAATGGCCGCCTGCGCATGCACTGTTTACGTCATCAATTACCTTGACCGCTAATTTATACATGGATCCTATATTATCACATTGGGCATAACACATGGACAAAATATTAAAATTAATTCTAGAAAAACTGGAATTATTACTTTTCATCAATAAAATGAAAATTATCAGGTAAACCACTGTTGAAAAGGATGTATTTTACGGAATGGCGGAGCGGCGTGGGGATGGCATGAGAGCCTTTAAAACAGCGATGAATAATTATAAGAGTTTTCTACAAACTAACGCAAAAACCTGTTAACTTTTTAAGAAAGGGTTTTAATTTTCTAAAATGTCGTTTTTCTTTCCTTTTGATGCTTTAGCTTCACAAAAACAATATTTCTGAAAGTTGGCGAGAATTGCTTCTGTTGCGGCCATTTTCTGTTAAAAAACGCAACATCGTAATAATGGATCCTCGATCAGCGTGCGCTCTCCTTTATGAAAATCCATTTCGTAGGTAGATCATTATGGTTCATGCAAAATAATAATGGGGTGAAACAAAGGTTTCAAGACTTTCTTAAAATATTGGATAAAAAACGTAAAAAAATGGCGAGAACTACTCCCCGACCAGTAATGGTTTAGATCTAAAAGATTCACATAATACTTATTTTTTACTGTCTAAACTTTTTAATCCAAAAAATATTATTAAATGTAATTATTTAAATATAAATTCATTACAGTAGGGACGCATTAGAAATAAGAAACACTTCTTAAAATAGGGATCCCCTTAAAATATGTGTACAACTGTATTATTATATACTGCATGTAACTTTTAAATGTTGTTTTGTATACCAACATATGATTTGTAATGGAGAACACTAATTTAATGTATTATTAGTTATCTTTAATAAAGAATGGACTTTGACTGAACAGGTAATTGGACGAAATGACTCGATTCATGGACATACCAAGGGCGTGGCCTATATAATGACAGACAGGACAAAAATAATATATCCACTTGCATATATATCTCTCTCTCTAGAAAGGGTTTTGGGACACTACTAATGCTTTAAAAAACACAATCCGTTCGAAATATCCAGTATCTCCCCTATTTTTATGCTAATGGATTCGTCCAGACAGGTTGCCCTTAAAATTAGGTGACCTGTATATTTTGTAAACACAGCTTCGCAGCTTCGCAATGGCCACGTTGTTGAGCAAAGACGTACAGGATATAGAGGTAAATAGCAATTATGTCAATAGATGTATTGTTAATGCATTGACACATATTCAGTTTTATTGCAGCGTTATGTTTCTACACTCGTTTTTTTAAACTGGTAAATACTACCGATTAGGAGCATCACACGGTCTGTCCTAGTTTATGGATAGCCTGGATTTCTTGACCATTCCGAGGTCATATGCATGGTATATGTCTGAGATATACATGTATTGTTTCTGCATGTCATGTTTGTCTGCAAATATTAAAGCAGTTAGTAAAAATATTAATAATAAATTAAATCAAGGATGTACATTTTTGTATATTAGAATTAGAATTATCTTTATTAACCAATTAAAGGGCCCATATAGGGCAAATACAAGAAATCCTTGATTAAATTGACAGGACAAATTACATGTAAAAAACATCATCAGCTCATTCAGCTGTGAAGCTAGTGTGTGGCCACAGGGGCTTGAATCGCTTTCATAGAGGTCACACGGCCTATATACCCTATATACTAACAAGGGTTGTAACGACCAACGTAGCCAAGCCTCTACCAGTTCTGTTTCAGGCTTGAAAAAAATATTAAAAAATCACACATTCAAACAATCTTTGTTGACATTCGCTAGCATATTGATTTATCTTTCCCACGAGACATAATTTTTCACAACTGCTTCACTCTAGAAGTCAGAGCACCCCTGCAAACTTGAAACTTTGCTCCAAAATAGGTCAACGTTTTGCTATGGACACAGTCAACGGTAAAACTCCAAGAGTAAAGAGCACAATTGCGGACAATATCCGCATAAATTCTGACTCGTAAATACCTATGAACGCCTTCGACTCAACTATCACCAGAACAGTTCACATAGTGCAGACGAAAAGCAGTAACTCACGTTTTACAGTCTGGTATAAATCCTTTCAAATGTTGGAAGCCATTGTTAAAAATACACAGCAGCAAATGAAAATTATCTGTCATCTGATTGGTTAATATTTCTCACGACACGCCCACATTCTGATAACGCTTGAAATATATGCTTTAAAAAAATTTCGGTGAGAATTACTTTTAGAAGTAATTTTATATGATTATATATAATATACCTAAAAATCATTTACAATATTTCTTATATGTTACGAATAAGTAAAAACACTTACCCTGCCGTGAGAAATATTAATCAGATGACAGATTTCATTTGCTGCTGTGTATTTTAACAATGGCTTCCAACATTTGAAAGGATTTATACTGAACTGTAAAACGTGAGTTACTGCTTTTCGTCTGCACTATGTGAACTGTTCTGGTGATAGTTGAGTCGAAGGCGTTCATAGGTATTTACGACAGTCAGGATTTATGCGGATATTGTCCGCAATTGTGCTCTTTACTCTTGGAGTTTTACCGTTGACTGTGTCCATAGCAAAACGTTGGTGACCTATTTTGGAGCAAAGTTTCAAGTTTGCAGGGGTGCTCTGACTTCTAGAGTGAAGCAGTTGTGAAAAATTTTGTCTTGTGGGAAAGATAAATCAATATGCTAGCGAATGTCAACAAAGATTGTTTGAATGTGTGATTTTTTAATATTTTTTTCAAGCCTGAAACAGAACTGGTAGAGGCTTGGCTACGTTGGTCGTTACATCCCTTGTTAGTATATAGGGTATATAGGCCGCATGACCTCTATGAAAGCGATTCAAGCCCCTGTGTGTGTGGCCAAAAGTATTCGCGCATGTAAAAATATCCCTATATAATCAACCAAAACCATATTTTTTCAAAAAATTATTATGAAGTCATTTCTGGATAGATGTTTACAAATTTTACACCAAACCCAGGGGTGTAACAACAACGGTAGCAAAAAAGCACGGGCCTACACATATTTTAAAAAAAATTGCAAAAAAAAATATTTCCTTGCTTCATTTGCATTTGTGCATGCGTGCTTGCTACCATAGGTTCTGTACTGTCAATGTAGGCTAGTAGCATGCTCTGAATGAAGTGCGGAAACACGATCGGGTTTCTCCGTTTGTGATCTCGTTATGCTTCTATAGTAGAGCTCTTTTTGGTGAAATGACAATTACTGCAAAAAGTTTTTTTGCAACATAAATATTCGTCAAAGAAAACTTGACACGATTATTAAGATAAAATCTGACACTCAACAGCCCACTCCTGATAAAGACAAGGGTGATCGTGATATAAATTTGTCAGAAACTATCTCAGAAGATCCTTCTAGTGTTGTCAGTGCTAGTGTGATAAGCAAGCATGGACCACCGTATATTGACGCTGCAGGCATCATAAACGTCTTTCTAGCATTGCCATATTGTACATTCACCGGAGCAAAAGTGTTAACATTGAGGGTATCATGATAGACGAATTTGCTGGAGCTGCGAACAGGAGATTGGCTTTCGTTTTAAAAGATGATTCCTAAACTTTTCCAGATTGAAATAATAAAATTGTATCATCGATAAGAATATGTTTTAGTAAGGCCTTAACTTAATGAATACTCAAATATGTGGCATAACTATATAGCTATCAATGAGACCACTACCACCCCCTAACTCACATTTAAAAAGTAAACAACTATGTACAGGTAAATGATTCTCCTGATAATTGTCAAATACCAGTGGCATGTTTTTTTTTAAACATAAGGTCTCTGTTCATCTATTTTTACTGCAGTTTTTAAACAGTTTTTTTTTCTTATCCTCCTCTTTATAGTTGAAAGATGACGTAAATATTGTTGATTGAATTGTTGTAATATCCTATAAAAAACCAGTTTCTTTTCCATTTAAAATCCTATAAATCGCTGAGCTATCTATCCAGAAATGACTTCACAATAATTTTTTGAAAAAATATGGTTTTGGTGGATTATATAGGGATTTATTTACATGTGCGAATACTTTTGGCCACACACTGTAGCTGCGGAACCGTAGCCCTTAATTCCTTGGCCAGTTTTCTGATAAATGCGGCAAATATAAGAAAACTGGCAAAGGCATAAGGGCTACTGTGAAGCATACCATATATGCCCCCCACCCCCACTTTTTGGCAAAAATTTAGAAAAAGCTGAATTTTCCAGTCTGGTTGACAAGCTTATTGAGGATACTTAAGAAATAAATCATGGAAGCCAGAATGTGTTGGGAGTATTAACATGGATTGGCGGATATCAGTATTTTATCCCGAGCCAGAAGCGAGGGGTAAAATTTACTAATATCTGCCATCCATGTTAAAACTCAAAATACATTCTGGCTTCCATGATTTATTTCTATTCTGACATGTCTAAGAGTACAAATACGGTAGTATACTTTGATTGGAAGATGGTAATTTATATTTATGTTTGCGGAAAATGTCGCATACAATTTATGCTGCCAATGGAAAAGTCAGTCACATTCACCGGCGCACATGCTAATGAGATTATGCCGAATGGATAACTCGCTCGTTTGTTAACAAAGCAAAAGAAGGAGGTCACGTTAGAATAGTAAATAAATATTCAATAACTTTGATTTATTTACTTCATTTTAATTTCTTGTCTGCTATTTTCACTTTGCAGTTTACAGTCATGGCCAATCATCCATGGAAGCTGTTGCTCCTCAGGAGCATGATAGAGGTGGCTTGTGTCTGTCGGCAATCCAACAAATCGTAGAGAAATATAGGGTCTAACACCGGGAGAGGTGCAAGATAGTAAAATCTGCGACACCCGAGGGTAAGATTTAAATCGTATCGGACGAGGCTTGTCCGAGTCGGATACGATTTAAATCTTGCCCAAGTGTGTCTCAGATTTAACAATCTTGCACATTTCACAGTGTTAGACTCTTTTTCTCACTCCTTTCTATCATGTCAATATATGTTTACTTTGAGAAAATATATAGAGTGCTCTCCCTTGTTAGTAACTAATGTAAATTAAAAAAAATTTACCTCCCTTGCAGGGTTCTCAAAATGTGCCGGCGACCGGCGATTTCGCCGGCTACTTCTGGTTGAGCGCCGTCTACAAATTTGTCAAAAATAAAAATAGAAGTTGGTAAAACTGAAATGTTATCAAGATATTTACTTTTTTTCTCACTCTCTGTTATAGTTTCATTCCGCATTAGAAAACAACAGATTGTTCTTGATCTTTTTGAACCAGTGTAACCTATGACCGCAAAACGTTTTGTTGATCGCAGATTTTGATTCGGAGTCATCCCGAAATTGGAATGTATTAGAAGTTACAGATTTCCGGTAATGAATAAAAAACCATGATGCCAAGATGTCAAGAGTATGTACAAAATGTATGTCCCTGTGGCAAAACAGAGAAAAATATACAGGTGTATTCAGTGTTTGCCATGACATTGTCAGTTGGTTCTAATTTTGTGGCATTTTGACTGCAGCTTGGATTTCTTCAATTTCTCTTTGTGAGGAACAAAAATTCACCCTAAAAAACCTGCATTTTTGAGACCAATTAAAAGCTTCATTTTCTCAAATTTATGCCCAGATTGCATATCCTGCCATCTAGAATTTCCAAATTTTCAGGGGAAGGACCTCCGGACCCCCCACTCACGCCTACAGCGCTCTGGGACATGCCTCTGGCATGTCCAGTCTCTACCTACATTGTACTTCCAAAAATTCTCCATCTACTTAAAAAAAAATTGAGAACCCTTCCTTTGACCAACGTCAAATGACTTTTTATAAGTATTTATCACTTGTCGTAGCATTTTAAGATACTGTCTATATATTTTATTATGAAATAATTTAAAATACTTCCAAGACATGGATGTATACATGTATTGATAAATAAACAATTTACTTCATCAATTGAAAACAATTTTTACAGGGAAAAACGTGTGTAGATTGTCTTACCCAGGAGCCTGGGTAAGATAGAAAAATCTTTTTGAACATAAATTAACGCTCTACTATATCCAATGGGTGAGAAACCATTACGTAGTCCTATGCATCCACCCATATCGAAATTTTAAAGAGAGAACTGTTCACGGATTTAAATATCTTTGCAGATATTTGCTTAGCAAGCTTTCTCCTTTTTATATTAGTAATTACCCAAAAGTGGGGACAAAACTTCACATAGGCCTCTGGTGTAGATAAGCCAAAAACATGACAAAACTTCACATAGAATTGGTCATAGGCCTTTGGTTCATCCAAATGAACTAAAAAGTGGTGACAAAGCTTCACATGGGCCTTTGGTCCAATTGAGCTAAAATGTGGGGACAAAACTTCATATGGACCTTTGGTCCAAGTAAGGTAAAAGGTGGGGACAAAACTTCACATGGACCTTAGGTTCAGGTGAGCTACAAAGTGGTGACAAATCTTCATTATGGACCTTTGGTCCAAGTGAACTAAAACATGGTGACAAATTTTTACATGGACCTTTGGTCCAAGTGAGGTAAAAAGTGGGGACAAAACTTCACATGGACCTTTGGTCCAAGTGAACTAAGAAGTGGGGACAAAACTTCACATGGACCTTTGGTGCAAGTGAGCTACAAAGTGGTGATAAATCTTATGGACTTTGGTCCAAGTGAGTTGAATAGTGGGGACAAAACTTCACATGGACCTTAGGTTCAGGTGAGCTACAGTGGTGACAAATATTCATTATGGACCTTTGGTCCAAGTGAACTAAAACATGGTGACAAATTTTCACATGGACCTTTGGTCCAAGTGAGGTAAAAAGTGGGGACAAAACTTCACATGGACCTTTGGTCCAAGTGAACTAAGAAGTGGGGACAAAACTTCACATGGACCTTTGGTGCAAGTGAGCTACAAAGTGGTGATAAATCTTATGGAATTTGGTCCAAGTGAGTTAAATAGTGTGGACAAAACTTCACATGGACCTTTGGTGCAAGTGAGCTACAAAGTGGTGACAAATCTTAGGAACCTTAGGTTCAGGTGAGTGAAAAAGTGGCAACAAAACTTCTCATGGACCTTTGGTCCAAGTGAGCTACAAAGTGGTGATAAATTTTATGGAATTTGGTCCAAGTGAGTTAAATAGTGGTGACAATCTTATGGACCTTTGGTGCAAGTGAGCTACAAAGTGGTGACAAATCTTATGAACCTTAGGTTCAGGTGAGCTGAAAAGTGTCAATAAAACTTCTCATGGACCTTTGGTCCAAGTGAGCTACAAAGTGGTGACAAATCTTCTTATGGACCTTTGGTCCAAGTGAGCTAAAAAGTGGTGACAAATCTTCTTATGGACCTTTGGTCCAAGTGAGCTACAAAGTGGTGACAAATCTTCTTATGGACCTTTGGTCCAAGTGAGCTACAAAGTGGTGACAAATCTTCTTATGGACCTTTGGTCCAAGTGAGCTAAAAAGTGGGGACAAAACTTCACATGGACCTTTTACCCAGGTGAGCTAAAAAAGTGGGGACAAAACTTCACATTGACCTTTTACGGCTAGATGAGCTAAAAAAGTGGGGACAAAACTTCACATTGAACTTTGGTTAAGGTGAGCTAAAATGTTATTTCCAAATGAGTGTGGTTTCATAGTACCTTAAAGACTATGAATGTAATCAGTAGCTATACAAGTCTGTGATACAGGTGTACTTTAATATGGTAAACAAGTGTTAATACACCTGTCACATGAAATCAAAATGTCAACATTAGAAACAAAAAATGTCAGCCTGCCAACAAATCTGAATAAACTGACCTAATTTGTAAAATGAAATAAATGATCTTTTTCTGTATATATAGTATCATGTAGGTGTATTATATATAGGAATCATGAATTACATGTCTGATCAGGTGATGTTCCAGTTATAAAAATTACATGTCTGACCTACCAGTTAAAAATTAGTTGTACATGTACATCAGTTGAACTTTTGTTTGACCTCAATTTCAAGAGCATACATGACAGTACATGTACAAATGTATATGAATTATATTCTTGTATTAATAATCAATGTTGTACATGGAGGACTTCTTAACTTATCAAAATATCTGAATCTTAATTAACATAGTTTGTTTTATGATCAAAGATTCAACCCAATTTTATAACAAGGAAATGCACATTAAGTACATGTACATACAATTCTCCATTATGCACCTTTTTTTTTAGAACTTTGTGTGCATTTAAATTTATTGAAATCCACAATTTCATTGATTTCTTTTAAGCATTCCTGCATTATTGATTGTCAATTCTTGATCTTATTTTGTACAATTAAAAAAAAAATATATATATATTTTTTTTGTAGAATATTTTAGCATTGAATCCAAAAATCCGTCCAAATGCCAGTGTTGTACCTAGTGCAGCAACTAAGAAAAATAGACAGCATTGGAAGAGAAACCAACAAAAAGGATGTAGTGTAAGTTATAATACAATTAGGGTCACAACCTTTTGATGTTGATTGTAGACTGATCATTGTCTCCAGTAGTACAACACAGCCTCCAATCGCTCTAAATCATATCCAAATGATATGAATAAAAATTGTTTAGAGGAACTTTGGGATATGACGAGGAGCACCTAAGGCAGGATCATACAAAAAGGTAAGTCACGTATTTTCTGCAAAATAAACCTTTTTCTAAAAATCAAAGAATGTCATTCGACCCTTTTATAATTTGTCTTTATCTACTGAAAGTTTTCTAGTTGTCTTTTACGTTAATTCGTCGGTAGAACTTTTCTCCAGCAAACATTTTTTGGGTTCTGAGATTTTTTTATTCAATCAACGATAGATTTCTCATATAAAGCCACGCTTTCCTGTCATTTCTTTAGCTGGATCGACTGAAAATCACCCCTAGTTTGTATCATGCCCCTCCAGAATAAACAGAATTGCTCCTTTGCTGAAAAAAAACACACACAAAAATGGCACATTATTGACATGATATGATTTAGATGTACAGAAAACAGTTCCAACTGTGCCTTGGAGGAACTCAAAATGTCTAATGATGTCACTTTCTGCATACTATATTTTAAGTTCCTCCAAGTCACAGTTAGTACATCTAAATCATATCATGTCAATAATGTGCCGTTATTTCAGGAAAGGAGCAATTCTGTTTATTGTGGAGGGGCGTGATAAAAACTAGGGGTGATTTTCAGTCGATCCAGCTAAAGAAATGACAGGAAAGTGTGGATATGAGAAATCTATCGTTGATTGAATAAAAAATCTCAGAACCCAATGGATGTTTGCGGGAGAAAAGTTCTACCGACGAATTAACGTACAAAATGTAAAAGACATCCAGCAAACTTTCAGTAGATAAAGACAAATTATAAAAGGGTCAAATGACATTCTTTGATTTTTAGTAAAAGGTTTATTTTGCAGAAAATACTCGACTTACCTTTTTGTATGATCCTGCCTTAGGTCCTCCTCGTCATATCCGGATGTTCCTCTAAACAATTTTTATTCATATCATTTGGATATGATTTAGAGCGATTGGNGGGGGGGGGGGGGGGAGGGCCTGTACAAGACATTGTGTGAGATTACAAATGAAATTAATATTCTCAGTGAAGGGGATATATTTGTGCAATTATAATTAAAATACAATTTAATTGTGCTGTGAAAGTTAAACAATGTTTTGAACATGTTTCTTTGACCAGATACAATGTACATGTATATAGAGATGTCATTGTTTATAAGTTTAGAAACTCCTGTTGAATTATAAATAAAAGGCTTTGTACGCTTGAGTGGATGGTCCTTTACAAAGTATTTAGAGTGGTCAATTAAGACAGGTAAACGGACAGAAAGTCACAGGACAAAAAGTCACAATTTTGATAGGACAAAAAGTCACAAATCATTATTTTAATACATATAGGAAAAAAAGTCACAAATTTCAATTTTAAATATAGGACAAAGTCCCAGTTTGCTTGTATGTTCATGGCATTTCTTTTCCCACATTAAATTATACAGCAGATAGTTAAATTGATACATTTGATAGTGATAAGATCTTGATGCAAACTGTTTTGCTTAGGTTAAAACTATGTGGTGACCTCTGGATGTGTATTCCATCATTGCTTTTAGTGATATACTGGAATATTCATGGCATTTTGTCAGTGGTGAGGTGTACTCGATACAACATTATGTGATAAAGTTTTCAAAGCCGAGCCTTAAATACAAATTCTGCAAAAAACAACAGGTGGTACCTATTTGCTCACAAAAGCCATACTGCAGACAGCACCAGGAAATAAGATCAGAAATTGAAAGGAAAAAACTTAGAACTGTCTCCTCTGTATTGTTAGTTTGATTTATTTCTGAAGAAAGAAGCCATATACTTTCCCTCCCTAATTAGAAACAAAACAATTAACTGTTGTCAAAACTATTAATTAGATATGCATCCTGCTTGTTTATTCAGAAATCAATTTGTTGTTTTAAAAGGGATATTTTAATGATTGTAAATATACACGTACTTCCTTTAAAGCCACAACACACAAATGTAACAATTTTATTGGTTAAAAAAAGCTCACACAAGTACATTTTGTAGAATCTTTTAACTTCATCCAAAAACAAAAACAAAAATATCTTTGAAAAAATCTCCAAAAACATTTCAAAATAATAAAAAAAAAATTAAAAAAAATTGATATAAAAAACAAAATGCTGTGAAAAATACCTCTGCAAAAACACTTAAAACATATTACTGGAATTAAACATAATATTTAATATTTAGGTTGATTTTTTTTAATCAAACATTTTTTTTTTAATTGAAAATGAACAAATAATGAAAATTGTGACTTTTTGTCCTATTTTTTTTACAATATTTGAGGTTGTGACTTTTTGTCTGTGACTTTTTGTCCGTGACTTTTTGTCCTGTGACTTTCTGTCCTACATTCTTAAGACAGGAATCCAGAAAGTCTACTATCACTAAAGCATATTAGATTATTCCACTTGAACTTTCTTCCTATTTATTTTTTGCATCATTTTATCAAAGGTGCTGACATATATATTTGGGGTTTTTTGGAGGTGGGGGTGCAATTTATTTTTAGATAATGCATAATATTTTGGACAGCTAGCATGATATTTTCCCTTTCCCAGGTAGATTTAAATGGAAGACCCCAAAAAAGATTTTATTAATGGTATGTATTGTTATATGTGAATATTACATAGATTTTGAATTACAGATACATTAGTATCTTCAGAGAAACTTTAAATTCTTATTTGTAGAGCTGTGAAACAAAAGAAAAGAATTTTGAAGACATCAAGCACACAACACTTAGTGAAAGAGGTGCATTACGGGAAGCAGCAAGGTAGGAAATGAAACATACATAGGTCACTCAGAGGCAATCATGTCATGTAATATTTTCTTCCTGGACATAAATTTAATTTGTCCATATTTGAAGCAGTTCTATCGTAAATGTTCATGAATAGACATGAATTAAAAATAAGTGTCATCAATTTTAGTTTTAAATGAACTTTATATCCCTTCAAAAATGTTCTTCCCAAGATACATTTCAATCAATCATATGTAACAAGTGGAATTAGACAGTATTTATGTAATTGTTATGATAGAATAAATAGAAAAAAAATCATGGACAGAATAGACCCTGATGTCAGATGTTAGATCAAAATGAGAAAAAATAAATACATTTGTAGATATAATTGATTGACTAAATCATTGTGCAATGTCTAGTGAATGGTAAAAGAAAATAAAACAAATAATATGAGACAACGATGACCTACTTGTATCATTCTAACTTACTAATGTTGTGGTGTTCCTGTTTTTGGAGGAATTTTTAAGGATTATACATGTATTACCGGTATTTTGATGCAAATTTATGTATACCAGAAGTTCACAAATAAATGTTATGTTTTTATTAATGCAAAAAATAAGTATGACATGACCCAAGATTGTATTATATATGCTTAACATGTGTAAATACAACTTTTGTGTCTTACATTGAGTACAAGGTCATGTCTTAGAACGAGATTACTTAGTTTGAGAAGCAAAGATAAAAGACAATACAAGTCCTAAAGGATATTGTAGTATTAATGGAACAATACTGATATGAAAAAACAACAGCACAATTTACTATATTGATAAAGTGAAAAACTTCAGTTTATTTTAAAAGTGAAATATGATTTCATCCTGATAAAACTAATACTTTATTGTCATTTAAGTAACTTGTAACAGCTTGTCACAAATAGAAAAATGATGTGACAGTGTATAGCATACATATACTGAAGGGAAAAAGAAACGCAGGGTAACATAATATGCGATTTTTTAACTGCGTGGCGTAAAATTATGAAAACAGGGCAGACGAGTGGCTTGGTCAGTGTGCACTAAAATCGGTGTCTAATGTTACTCAACCGTGAAAGGTATCATGTGACATAGAGAAAGTGATAAAAAGCAAATAACACGTGCAGAATAATGATAACAAGTTCGTCAACACATCGTGTCATACCACTTTATACTCTTGAGGTATACACATCGCTTTCCACTATTTAAAGTTAATTTGAATCTCTTGTAATCATGCTACTGCTGATGGAAGTTCAAAGGGGTCTGGCTATGGCATTGCTTATGCAAGGTCAAAGGCAACAACAAGTTGCTTTGCAATTTGGTGTGAATGTTTCCACCATAGAGCGTCTTGTCCGTCGTCTGAGAGATACTGGAAGGGTTGCCGACCATCCGCGCGTAACGACGCTACGTCAAGACAGGGCTACTCGTCTTGCCCACCTGCGTAATCGCCACGTTACTGCCACTGAGACCGCTTTAACTACGGTAGGCAATCATAATCGCCACATTCACCCAAAAACTGTGAGAAACCGATTATTTCGTGGGGAACGCTTCGCCGACGCTTGCGTTCTTGAGAGGGATAGATTTGGGGGTGGCTAGCTTAAGGTCTGGGGAGGTTAAAGTCGCCGTTGATTTTGATAGCCGGTAATTTAACAGGCGTAAGATATAGGGATGAAATCCTCCGGCCGGTTGCAGTTCCATTTGTGCAACAGCATCACCTAATTTTCCAGCAGGATAACGCCCGGCCCCATGTAGCCAGAGTTTGTCAAGATTTTCTTGCCAATCATAACATTAACCCACTCGATTGGCCTCCGTACAGTCCAGATTTGTCCCCAATCGAACATCTGTGGGACGAACTGGACAGGAGAGTAAGGGGGCGTCGTAATGCCCACGCTACTCTCGACCAATTAAGGGCTGCCTTGTTGGAAGAGTGGGATAATATCCCCATGAGAAGGATAAATGCTCTGATGAACTCCATGCACAGGAGAATCAGGGCTGTAACAGGTGCGCGTGGGGGCATACGAGATATTGACGAGTTAATCGATTTCACTTTAACATATTGTGGGGTACTGTTAAATTGGTTTCAATTACTCATGAATTATTAATCAAAATCTAATGAAATTTTAAAAACTTGTTGATTAAATTTGTGTTTTTATCCTTATATATTAATATTGAAAAAAAACATTCGAATAAATAATATTAAATCACCTAAAATGTTGACCCTGCGTTTCTTTTTCCCTTCAGTATATTTGAAGATATACACTATTTATATTTTTCATCTAATTTTGATAAGGCGGGGTGGCTCAATGAGTTAGGTAGTTGGATTACCTAACAACTTGTACAAACCTATCACCAATACGGCATAGGTTCGCACCCGGCTTTGTAAATTACGAAAAAGGGTGCACTTGACTCACAGTCATAAAGTTTACCAGTTGCTTGCCTATGGTCGGTGGTTCTCTCCGAGTACTCCGGCTTCTTTCACCACTAATACTGGTCGCCATGATATAGCTGAAAATGGCGCTAAGAACCAAAAATCAATCAGTCAATTTAATTTTGACATGTTTGATGCAATTTTTCTTCAGATTTGTTGTTTTAATTATTTTCAATAATTTTCCTTTTTACATTCCCTGCCTATGTTTTTCTGCCAGTTTGACCTTGCTAGTTGAATTAATGTGTCCAAGACTTCATTGTGTCTAGCTATTTACTGTAAAGCTAAATACTGTGTCCACACTTTCCTTTAATATATATTTGTTCAACTTTCTCTTGGTGATATGTGGTCTTATATTGCTGTCCTCTGTGTAGCTCTTTATTTTATAAAAATGATTTGAAATGATCTATACATGTATTTTGTATTTTATTATCAGTTGTTTTATAGAGTATCTCAATACTAACAATTTCTCCAATTGAATATATTTGGAAAATAACTGTTAACAAATTGTGAGATTATAGGCTATATGATATATAGAGTCTCAGGTTTTCTTTAAATACATGCACAAACAGAGGAAGATGAATATAAATAACTACAAATTACATTAGTATTTAGTGACTTGTGGCAGGTAAATGGTTTTTCCAGGTACTCCGGTTTCCTCTGCCAATAAAGCTGACTGCCACGATATAACTGAAATATTGTTGAAAGTGGTGTTAAACACCATAAAACCCTAACCCTACATTAGTATCTAGATTGTAAGAGTATGTGATTTAGAGGTCTAACTGACCTTTTCCATGTAAGCTTAATGGTAAATTCCACATAAGCTTAATGATATAGTTCATTTAGCTTTTGAAGTGAAAAATATTGGACTTGCATTTGTACATATGCATGATTTGTACCTATATTGCATACAATATATCTCACCTCTTTTCTGTAGATGTTTGAAGTGTGCTGATGCTCCGTGTCAGAAGAGCTGCCCAACACAGTTAGATATTAAATCATTTATAACAAGTATATCTAACAAGGTAAGGTACTCACTCAGTAACTTTATTAATGTTCAACTTAAATCTGACATGGTTAACGGGAGATAACTGACCATTTTCTAATTACATGTATACCTCACATAAGACACATTTACTTTTATCATCAAGTGGATTTCATCTCTGGTTATGTAAAACCAAAGACTGTGAAGTTTTTATCTACCTTTTTTCTTTTAAGCATGCAGCAATAAAGAATAACTGCAGACTGGCTGGCTTGGAGTCAGTATAATGTGTCAAGTCTACCTGCAGACTGTTGTTTCAAATCCAGCTAAATGTGTTTGTCTAGTACAAAGCAGACTTCATCATTGTCATCTCATCAAAAGTAACATTTTCTCACCATGAAATATTTTCTTTGAAACCATGGATGAATTTAAAATATAATTTGGTATCAATGCTAACTGTACACTACCTGTATGATTTTCTTCAAAGTTGGGGCTATTTTGTGTTGGGCCATATTGGAAAAATCTTTAAAAATCTTTTCTTCCAAAAAGTATGAAAGTGATTGAAGTAAAACTGCTCAAAAATAAGAATCCCGTGGAGCCACACAGATGATTGTTAAATTTGTTATTGGATTTAAAATACAAATTATTTTCTTTCTTTTTGCAGAACTATTATGGATCTGCTAAGTACATTTTTTCTGACAACCCCCTTGGCTTAACATGTGGTATGGTCTGTCCGACCTCTGACCTGTGTGTTGGAGGATGTAATTTGTATGCATCAGAAGAAGGGCCAATCAACATTGGAGGACTACAACAGTTTGCTACAGAGGTAATTTTTAATAGTAAATATGTGATTGGTAAACTGAAATATCACGATTTACTTGATGTAAATGTTTTGTAGTATTGATATTCCAATGTTTTATAGATGGTTATTTTATTGTTTGGGATTTGTGGCTATTTCTTCATTTCAAATTAGACCTTACAATCAATAGCATATAATAAAATGTATTGAACACCCCAAAAACCAGAACTTAAAATATGAATTAAAGATTTAATAGATTTAAAAGGGCTTGCTTTTCTACCTGTTTCTAAAGCTTTAACAAATAAATTTGATATTTTCTGACAATTTACATATATTGTCTACCGGTATATATTTTTTGTGTTATTTGTAGATTTTCAAACAGATGAAGGTACCGCAGATTAGAGATCCATCTTCAACACCATTGGACCAGCTTCCAGAAAGCTTTCAAGCCAAGGTTGCCTTGATTGGTTGTGGACCAGCCAGTATAAGCTGTGCCACGTTTCTGGCTAGATTAGGGTACTCCAACTTGACCATTTACGAGAAACAAGATTACATTGGAGGGTTAAGGTATAGATTAATTGTAAATGTTTAAATTATTGTAAACAATGACAAATACAACTGAAAGTTACAAAAGTTTCAACAACACATAGAGGAGTGATTTATGTTATTGCAATTAGTGATATTGTTGATGAGCAGACAACACCCGTTATTATCACTAATTTGTACATTTTCTCTTTGATCTTTACACTCGATACTATCTATTATCACATATTTTTTTGAAATAACGCCGAATTTGCATGTGTAATAAAAGCATAATTTGCGGCGTGGTATTTGCATCCGGGGCAATAACATGTTATCTGCCCTCTTGTGAAGGGCAATAATATGTTATCTGCCCTGGCAAAATATGTGATAAATAGATTAATACATCATATATGGCCTTTTTCATATTGCCCTTGTCATCGGCCCTCGACTGATATCGTCCCTCGGGCTAAAGCCCTCAGGGCCGATATCAAGGTCTCGTACTGATAATAAGGGCAATATGAAAAAGGCCATGTATTATTCTATAATTATCAAGCAACTAGCGTGATATTAACATGATGTCACATTAACAAATCCTTTATAAGCATACTATCATTGATATGTTTTGATTGAAATGGACTTCTCATCTTATCTCACATCTCAGGCTTCCTTTTTGATGTGATATTACTCTGAGAAATCTATTCTCACAAAACAAATCATCGATAGTATATCAGTCTTCGACGTAACCCACTTGCCCGAAGCCCGGGACAAGTAAATCGTCCGTCGGACAAGTGAAATTTCATAGGCACAAACCCGAACGGGAAAATAAACTTTTTACTTCTTGATTTGTATTTACATAATTTTTCATCAGAATGTTTTTTCAAAAGAATTCAATTTTATAATGACAATTTTCCATGTCCGTGGTCTCTTTTTGTAAGAGGCCAGCTACCAGCAGGGCTCACCAAACCAGGCGACTTGGGCGACAAAGTCACCTTCACGGCTCTGAAGTCACTCCAACTCGGCCCAAAAGCAAAATTTCAGTCTCCCAGTTATTTTGAGACGTCGCCATACTTTTTCTTCAATATTCACGTAAAAGAAGCTCCCATGTTCCTGAAATATGACCCATACAGTGCTTGATGTTCAATATTTCATTCCAAACTCCTTAATTGCATCCTTTTTAAGATCGTTGTGAGCACACGTTCGTTTTGTGAAAGGTAGGGGAACATGCAGTAGTGGGGAAAGAAACGTTAAAATCAGGATCGATTTTCAGAAGTCTCCCAGATTTTCCCTCACTTCGCCCTTAAGTCAACTGAGAGAGAAGTCAAGTCGCCCTGTTTTTACTATGTGTGGTGAGCCCTGTACCAGTAGTAGACAAAAAACGTGTTTACAAAACCATATCAACAGAAGCTTCGACTAAAGTAAAATGCAGAAACGGATATAACGATGACGGAAACGGACCCGAAATTCCGGAAATAAAAAAACTTCAATCGGAAATTCAAATAAAAACTTTTGAGTCGGCAGGGGGGGGAAACTTACATATTTTTTTAATGTGGCCTAAGTCAAGCATGTCAAAGTGTTATAGAAAATATGTAGATTTAAAAATTATAACATGGCAATAATGAAATGAGAGTATTACTGATACATTTGACATGCAAATCACTGTTTTTACCCATTTTTATATTGATGCCCATCTAGTTGCTAATTCCAAAGTCAGGCTACATGTACAACCCATGAAAGACTAATAGGTTCTTACATGAGTCCCTATTGAAGATCTGGGATTTCTTCCACGAGTGTGAGAAATTCCGTCTTTTCACGAGTGGAGCATAGCGGAACTGGTGGAAAGATGCTGAATTTCTCTCACGAGTGGAAGAAATTCCAGGTCTTCAATAAGGACGAGTGCAAGTACCTGTTTCTTCCGTTTCAACTTAAAAACAAATTAGGCCATGCAAAGTTAATTACTTGGTTCTCGGGCCCTTTTTTGTCAAAATTGATGAGGGAGGGCGGCATTTTTTTTTTATCCTTTTACTGCTGTAAAAAGTGATGAGGGAAGCATTTTTTCTTCTTTTTTTTGTGAAAAATATGGCAATGTATAAATCTTTTCATTACTTTATTGAAAATTTCAATTTTATTTCTTCAGATGGTGGCAGAAACATCACAAGTGGTTAATTTTTTTGGAAACGGCCAATCCGCTGGTCTCCGTAAACAATTCCAATAAGGTACAAGCTTCGGAGAAGCCCCCTATTATGCTTCCTGGTAAAACTGGCAAACATTTGTGCCGAATTTGCACAGAAACGATTGACATTTTGTCTAAATGTCAAACGGAAACACGTTTTTTATTTATACATTGTCATAACGATGCTTTAAATCTCATTTAAGCATGATGCGTTTTAAAGCGTTTCACCGACCACGCGATATAAGAGAAAAACGGATGCGGTTGTTTTTTTCGTACGGACAGCGCTACCGCATTTAAATTATTTTTTTTTACTATTTTTGCAAAAAAATCGGCAATGCGGCGACGAATTTCCACATGCGGGCGGGCCTGAGAACCAAGAAATTAACTTTGTATGGCCTTATGTCGATTTCATTCATTCATTCGCATGTCAATGTCATGTTTACTACACAAAATATTACAACGCCACGTGCAATTCAGTAAATACACACTTATTTAAAACCGCATTAAATCTATTTGGGGAAATCAGTTAAAATTCAGGTAAAATTGATATTTGAAGCTTTTTTAGATCTACTAAGACGACAATTTATATTACTACAGCAGTTGTAGAAATGGGCTATTGATTATACTCGGCCAATTTGATTGGCTGACAATGCCATGTAAGACAAGGTCACGCGCAGCTGTCTTTATGGCTTGTCTTACATAGAAAACGCATCTAAACGGAAGAATCAACATAGATAAAAAAAAAAAAACTGCTTCCACAGGTTGCAGTCACGATTAAGCAACAAAAAATGTGTTTCAGGTTTCATGTGAAAAAATTAATGAAATACAATAAGGTAGACAGGTCAGATGATGATGACGATGATGATGAAAATGAAATGGCTGAGTACACTGTTTTTTCTTTGATAATGTCCTTAAGAGAATAACAATTTTAAAAAAATCACTATATAATACTTGTTTTTTATTGTTGTTTGGAGATTTCAACTCAGCTGCTAAGTAATACCATAAAATATATATTTTCTTTTCGGGCTAGTACAATATGGATCGGGCAAGTAGGCTATTAATGTCACTTGCCCGATGGGGCAAGTGGTCTGAAAAAATTAGTGTGATGACTGGTATATATTTGTTCAAATTCTCTAACTACACAATGTATGTTCAATGCCAGTGTAACAGGTATATCATATGATAATATTAAAGAGAAAACACAGAATATCATGTGACATTAGTGCAAAATTATATATATATATTTTCAATCCTTTATTAAATGATATAATCACACAAGTAATATTTGTTTGACATATTTTTGTTCAGTTCCTCAGAGATTCCACAATACAGACTACCATATAATGTTGTTGACTTTGAGGTACAGCTGATGAAGGATTTAGGAGTGAAGGTAATCATTACTTTATAGTCAATTAACCAAAATCGACTTAAATTTTAACTGTAACTAAAAGTAGGAGCTGGTCCTTAGTCAAAACCATAATGAAGTGTACAAGTGTCATCATAAGATCAAAGCTTTTTCAGGTGAATGATTTAGGCTGAAGTGAGCCTTTGTTAATGTTTAAATTTCAATTACATTTACAATTATTATACTTTTACAGTATTTTTACTATGTAAATTAACAGTCATAGATTTGCTAATTCCCCCTAAAAGACTATTTCCCTGAGACTATTTCCCTATACACAATTTCGCACGTTCATATTTCCTGGGTTTTTTTTTTAAATCCTTTCATTTGATTGGTCTAAAAATTGTTGTTAACTATTGAAATTATTGAAAGTTTCAGTTGTTATGGTTGTTGAATTTGTTTAATATTACTGGTAAAACATATATTTGTTGTTTATTTCATTACACTTTAATTAGTGCTAAGTGATAAAAATCTGAAGTGACACAACTATAAACACAATATTGAGGTAAGTATGCCTTATTTTGCTGTTCTTCATCAGTATGAGTTTAATAATCTAGAAATAATCATATCACAGAGAGAAAAAAGCCTTTTATTGTTGTTCTTCAATTGTTAAAGTATAATAAAGCAGCTAAAAACCGGTTATTTCGGGAAGTAGCAAGTATATTGTCCCCCTCAACACAAACTATTTCCCTTCGCTTCGCGTCGGGAAATAGTTTGTGTTTCGGGGACAATAAACTTGCTACTTCCCTCACAACCGGTCTTTAACTGTATACTATCAGTAGATAGATATATCTGATGAATCCATGTTTATCTTGGTTTAGCTTGTTATTTAAAGAAATGTAGCAAAAGAAAACTAACCTTTTCTATATGTCGTTCTCAGCCTCTTGACTTTTTAGCTCACCTGACCTGAAGGGTCATGTGAGCTATTGCCATCACTTGGCGTCCGTCCGTCCGTAAACATTTCAATCTTCTTCTAGAGAACCACTGAAGCAAATGGGACCAAANTGGCAGGAATGTTCATTTGCATGGTCTAACCAAGTGTTGTTACTTTCGTTACGATCGGTTATCCAACATGGCTGCCAGGGGTCATAAAAGCCTCTGATTGGCTGAAATTTTTAATGATCTTCTTCTCCGATACTACATGGAGAATGGAATTGAAAATTGTCATGAATGATCATTGCAAGATGTTAACTAAGTGTTGTTACTTTTTGGACCGATTGAAAATCCAAGATGGCCGCCAGCGGGGACATAATTTAACATAGCGACCCTATGGGAAATATGTAAAACAAACTTCTTCTCAAGAACCACTGGATGGATTGGAACCATACTTGGTAGACATGTTACTGACAAGGTTCTGATCAATTTTGGTACTTTTTGTTCCGATCGGTTATCCAATATGGCTGCCAGGGGCCATAATAGCGTCTGATTGGCTGAAATTTCGAAGATCTTCTTCTCAGATACTACATGGAGGATGGAATTGAAAATTGTCAAGAATGATCATTGCAAGCTGCTAACCAGGTGTTGTTACTTTTTGGACCGATTGAAAATCCAAGATGGCCACCAGCGGGGGACATAATTTAACATAGCGACCCTATGGGAAATATGTAAAACAAACTTCTTCTCAAGAACCACTTAATGGATTGGAATCATACATGGCAGAAATGTTCCTGACAAGGTTCTGATCAATTGTTGTTACTTTTTGTTCCGATCGGTTATCCAATATGGCTGCCAGGAGCCATAATAGCCTCTGATTGGCTGAAATTTCAAAGATCTTCTTCTCCGATACAACATGGAGGATGGAATTGAAACTTGTCATGAATGATCACTGCAAGCTGCTAACCAAGTGTTGTTACTTTTTGGACCGATTGAAAATCCAAGATGGCCACCAGTGGGGGACATAATTTAATATAGTGACCCTATGGGAAATATGTAAAACAAACTTCTTCTCAAGAACCACTGAATGGATTGGAACCATACTTGGCAGAAATGTTCCTTTCTAGGTCCTGATCAAGTTTTGTTACCTTTTGTTCTGATCGGTCATCCAACATGGCTGCTAGTGCCCATAAAAGCCTCTGATTGGCCGAAATTTCAAAGATCTTCTTCTCAGATACTACATGGAGGATGGAATTGTAAGTTGTCAAGAATGATCATTGCAAGATGCTCACCAAGTGTTGTTACTTTTTTGGCTGATCGAAAATCCAAGATGGCTGCCAACGGCATGTCATAGTTTAATGTATGACCCTATGGGAAATATGATAAAAAAAAATTCTCAAGAACTACTGAAGCGATTATTGGAATCATACTTGACAGAAATGTTCCTTACAAGGTCCTAATCAAATGTTGTTACTTTTTGTTCTGATCGGCCATCCAACATGGCTGCCACAATGAACCCAGGTGAGCGATTACAGGCTCCTGGGAGCCTCTAGTTTTTGTATTTACCAATGTATGCTGTATAATTTCAGATTGAAAATGGTAGATCCTTGGGTACAAATGATTTGACATTACAGAAATTAAAGAAAGATGGATGTGAGGCTGTTTTTGTAGGAATTGGTAGGTACAAATGTGTAATTATAGAAATATTAATAATATGGGGTCATTGTCAATAAATAACATCAATTCATTTTATGTATTTTCAGGTTTTGGATGTGACAATTTTTATTGTGTTCCTAGTTCTTTAAGAATATTTGCACCAAACAATTATTTTTATTATACCTCCACTCGTAGAGAGGGGGCTATATATTGCAATCACCTTGTCCGTCCGTCCGTTCACACTTTCGTAACAGATATATCTTCTTCTACTGGAAGAAATGATCTTATATTTGATATATGGCTTTGGCATGGTGACTTGTACCGTGTCTCCCCTTTTCAGGTTTACCGCACATCTACTTCCTGTTTACCGTGCAACTTACAAATGAACGAGTGGGGGTATTCTTAGCACGACGTAGCATGCAACATCTTGTTTTTATTTTCTGCTCATAGTAACACGTCATTGGTATTAGGCTTGTGTTTCTGCTCATAGTAACACGTCATTGGTATTAGGCTTGTGTTTCTGCTCATAGTAACACGTCATTGGTATTAGGCTTGTGGGTAAAATGACAACAATAACCACTAGGCAATCTACCACCCTCATCCAAGTGAAGGGAATCAAACTTATAAACTGCTATAGACATTCATCATATATTATATTGGTAGATGTCATCTAACTACTCTACAATCACTGCCTTCCTCTCCAAGTCATTTGTAATTTTTATATACTTTATGTATACAGATAAGACTTTATTTATTGTAGGATTACCTGATGCCAAAAGAATACCTATATTTGAAGGATTAACAGAATCAATGGGTTTTTACACCTCAAAAGACTATTTACCAAAAGTAGCAGCTAGCAGCAAAGCTGGTTAGTATACAGGTTGTTTATCATACTAGGCTGCATACTAGTATATATAGATAGTGGATTAGGCAGAGGGGGCTAAATGGTTTGTCATGGTAAGCAAATCCGTGCATTGTATTAACAGAGTAAGTTTGAATCTGCCGAGGGACAAAAACAAATTGTCAGCTAAAAGATCTACTTCTAACATGGTTGGGTTGAAAGTTCAGACATAGATATATCTATATTCATACTGCATATGTGGAAATGTTCAAAATGAGAAAATTTTCTGTTAACGTGCAATTGTCTAAATTAGGCAAAAATAAATGTTCAAGCGGAAATGTAATATTTTCACACCATTAATTCTCATGCAAATGGTTTGTAAAGCATAGATTGCAGTACTTACCCCCTGTATACAAAAAATATTTCTTTTATCTTTTTGTGTTTACAATTATGTTTGACCTGTTGTTTTTATATCCAGATCGTGCCTTGACTTAAGCAATAAATCTATTGATTGTTCTGCATTCACCATTGACTGTTTCTGTGTTTCAGGTATGTGTGCATGTAAGTCACAACTCCCACAGATGTATGGTAAAGTTATTGTACTGGGAGCTGGTGATACAGCGTTTGATTGTGCTACGTCAGCCTTGCGATGTGGGGCCAAGAGGGTTTATGTTGTATTTAGGAAAGGATTTACTAACATTAGGGCAGTCCCTGAGGAGGTGAGTATTTGTTTTAAAGAGTGGTACATTTTGTATTTGACTATGATAACCATAAAGTGAGGTACTATCGAGGGTTAATATATCGTATGGGCAAATGTCTCACATCTGAAATTCAAGCAGAATAATATGTAACAAGAATTTTTGCCTTGTTCTTATTTTCTTTGACAACAATGATACATGTATAACATTGTTTTTAGTGAAAGATATCATGGAGATTATCAATAAATCCTGTAATTTGATATCGGTATTCTCGAGAAATTTTTACAATTTTTGTTATGTAAATGTACAAGATGTTATACAATAACATCTACAGAAAATGTAATTATTATGTTGGTTCATTTTATAGATGGAACTAGCCAGGGAAGAGAAATGTGAATTCCTGCCATTCTTATCTCCAAGGAAAGTCATGTCAAAAAATGGAAAGGTCAGTGGAATGGAATTTGTAAGGACAGAACAGGATGATGATGGAAACTGGATAGAGGACGAAGAAGAAATAATCAGGATTAAGGCAGATTACATCATCTCTGCTTTTGGTTCTGGATTAACAGATAATCAAGGTATAGGTTTATAGGCAGCAATGTTTGTCATTGGAAAATTACAAAAAAAAGAATCCCTTTTTGTTTGTATGTTTGTTATTATTATTTTATTTTATTTTTTTGCATATTACCATTTGCTACAATTTCATTGGATGGTAATTTCATAGTAATTAGAGGGGGGGGGGTTGGCTGCAATATATAAGTTTATCTGTGTATAACAATCAGTTGTCATCCACAAACTGTACATAGTAAAGTCCTTGTGATTTTTCATTTGAGTGATTATGCTTATTATTCACATCAATATTAGAATGTATGTAAAATATCATAAAACTGATTTTGTATATAATTGTAAGTGGCATTAAACTCCCACAACCATTAAACAGTATTAAAATTCAAGTCATGTTTATTTTTAGCTCAACAGGTTGTAATCAATTTGCGTCTGTTGTCATCATCACCAGCCTCCCAAACGGTAGTAATATGGCCTTCTTGGTCCTCAACATTATATTTGTGATTTTTGTTTCATTCGGTGTCATCAAAGGACAAAGTTTTAATGAAGAACCCTGTGGGGATATGAAAAAAAGCTTTTTCTTGAAAACTACAACCATTAAAATGATGAACTCAAACAATGCACAAAATCCAGATGAGCAAATACAGACTCAGACGAGGCTCTAGATTTCAGGATTGCCAGATATCTGTCATCTTCAGAATGTATATGACATACATTTACATATAATACTTAATACATGTATATCAATATCTATTTGACAGTTGTTGAAGCTATGCAGCCTGTGAAGTTTAACAAGTGGGGACTACCTGATGTGAACACAGATACCATGCAGTGTAGTGAACCCTGGGTGTTTTGCGGAGGAGATATTGCTGGTGTAGCTCAGACAACAGTAGAATCTGTCAACGATGGGAAGACAGCTTCATGGCATATTCATAAATACTTGCAGGTAATTTGATTAATTGATTTTGGGGATTCTAACCCTTCCTGTTTCCTAACAAGAAACTTGAAGGTGTCAAAAAATTGTGACTTAGTGTTGTATCAATCACCACCAGGCCTTTTATTTGATGTATGATTTGTTCCATAATGATAGTAGTACCCTCATATAAGGCCCACCCCTTCTACAATGAAAAACTGGTTTTATAAAGAAGAGTCACCACTCTCAAGGGGAAACATTTGTCTTATAAAGAAGAGTCACCACTCTCAAGGGGAAACATTTGTCTTATAAAGAAGAGTCACCACTCTCAAAGAGAAACATTTGTCTTATAAAGAAGAGTCACCACTCTCAAGGGGGAAACATTTGTCTTATAAAGAAGAGTCACCACTCTCAAGGGGAAACATTTGTCTTATAAAGAGTCACCACTCTCAAGGGGAAACATTTGTCTTATAAAGAGTCACCACTCTCAAGGGGAAACATTTGTCTTATAAAGAAGTCACCACTCTCAAAGGGAAACATTTGTCTTATAAAGAAGAGTCACCACTCTCAAAGGGAAACATTTGTCTTATAAAGAAGAGTCACCACTCTCAAGGGGGAAACATTTGTTTTATAAAGAAGTCACCACTCTCAAGGGGAAACATTTGTCTTATAAAGAAGAGTCACCACTCTCAAGGGGGAAACATTTGTTTTATAAAGAAGAGTCACCACTCTCAAGGGGAAACATTTGTCTTATAAAGAAAGTCACCACTCTCAAGGGGAAACATTTGTCTTATAAAGAGTCACCACTCTCAAAGGGAAACATTTGTCTTATAAAGAAGAGTCACCACTCTCGAGGGGAAACATTTGTCTTATAAAGAAGAGTCACCACTCTCAAGGGGAAACATTTGTCTTATAAAGCAGAGTCACCACTCTCAAGGGGAAACATTTGTCTTATAAAGAAGAGTCACCACTCTCGAGGGGAAACATTTGTCTTATAAAGCAGAGTCACCACTCTCAAGGGGAAACATTTGTCTTATAAAGCAGAGTCACCACTCTAAAGGGGAAACATTTGTCTTATAAAGCAGAGTCACCACTCTAAAGGGGAAAACATTTAGTAGCATTTTGCTGTTTCAGTGCATCTGAGATTTGGCTTGATATGAGTGGGTACCTTTGATTAGAGGGACATAATAAAGAGCGTGCCATCCTTTGAGGTAGACAATTAATTTTGGAGTTTCAGTGTATCTCAATGTGACCTTGTAAGAGGTTGACTACTGTAATACAATATGTCTTAAACAAGCATGATCTTAATATTTCAGTCACTACATGGAATACCTATCCCCAAAAGTCAAAACCTGCCAAACTTCTTCACTCCTATAGACCTTGTGGACATCAGTGTAGAAGTGTGTGGACTAAAGTTCCCTAATCCATTTGGATTGGCAAGTGCACCACCTACCACCAGCAGTGCTATGATCCGTAGGGCGTTCGAGGCAGGATGGGGTTTTGCTTTGACAAAAACATTCTCATTAGATAAGGTAAGACAATTTACTATTTAAGTATACCAGTTCAGAGTTAAATATTACGTGTACTCTATATTTTCTTAGACTTGACTTAGACTTACTTCTAGTACATTATACTGCTATTTGTTTGTATTAAAAAACAGGAATATAATAAAAAATAGTTGTATATTTTACAAAAAAAAAGGTAAAAGGACAGGGACTTTCATCAAAAGAAATTTTTTAACTTCAAAGACGTATTTTACCAATAAGACCTAAATGTGTTTCCAGAAAATATGTAAGGAAAAAAAATTGATTTACATATAACTATGTAATTAGTACTTATTTGTGTAAATAGATTACAAACTACAGGGAGTAAATAACAGAGTAAGAGAATTGTCAAAGAAAGAAAGTTCATTTAATCAATGGAAAACCAAGAACATAAATCACTCCTCAAGAAAGTATGGTTCAGCTAGTTAGTAGGATTCAATACCTCCAATGTTTATAATATCACAAAATGTTTGCAGTTATACATTTGTATCATGTTATGGGTATGTTGTCATGGTGATCTTAACCACATCGGTGGTGTTATGGTTAGCATGCTCACCTCGAGTGTGGTAGATTGTGAGTACGAGCCCCCTCCTCTGGGTCAAACCAAAGGTTATGAAATTGGTATTTGTTACCTCATCACTAAGCACACTATGTTAATTAAGGACTAAGAGCAAATACAGGTTTGCTTGGAATCAAGATAACGTGTCCAAGTGGAGTGACATGTCTATCCACAGACTGTTGTTTCAGTGAACTAGCACTATAAGCATGTTGATCTAGTACTAAGCAGATATCATGTCATCAAATGTAGCTTGATTTCGTCATGAAATACCTAAAACATTGCACACTTGGTGTTAAACAATCACTTGCTTACTCACTCTTCTGCTTGCATCTGTAGACACAATAGATTTTTTTTCACAATAACTTGAGTTCTATGTCTGATCCTCTTTCTGAATTTTTAGCACAATGATACTTGGCACAGAATGACGGGGTGGATTCATTTTTTGATTTATTTCACTCCATATTTTCAAACAAGAGACCCAAGTGTGCAAAAAAAAAAACATTGACGATGCAGTCATACAAATGACTAGATATGCAGTTTTATTTTTAGATATATTTTATTTTATTGATTTATTTTTTAATAATTGAATATGGAAAGATATTTTTTTTAAAGTATAATTTAAAATGTAATCTCTCTTTTCTAGGATATAGTTACTAATGTGTCTCCCCGTATTGTTAGAGGTACAACATCAGGACATATATTTGGACCTGGACAGGGTGCGTTTCTCAACATTGAGTTGATCAGTGAGAAAACTGCTGCTTATTGGTGCCAAAGTGTTACAGAACTTAAAAGGGACTTCCCAAAACAGGTACATACCACACGGTAGTAAATGATTGAGACATACAATAGAATCTTTGTTAGTCCAACTTATTTATATTAAGTTTTCAAAATGAAACAGAGATTTCTACACAGTACATTTTCCTAGATTAGATATTAATATACATGTACAGTGGAACTTGAGCAATCCGACATCTGAGTTTTCCGACATCCTGTGACATCTGACAAAAATTTATGGTCATAAAGTATTTCTGTTGACGATATCCTGTACAATCCGACACATTTCCCTGGTCCCTTTGTGTGTCGAATTAAGACAGGTTCCATTGTTATAATAGAATAATTAATTGATTTTTAATTGGTACTTAATGCCACTTTTGACAAGATTTCCGATATTACACGGTGGCCAGTTTTATTGACAGAGGAAATTTGATCTAAGAAAAGCCAAATAAAACCTCAGACAGTTTAAAGTCAGACAGAGTTGGATCACATACTTCTTCAGACAGTTTAAAGTCATACAGAGTTGGATCACATACTTCTTCAGACAGTTTAAAGTCATACAGAGATGGATCACATACTTCTTCAGACAGTTTAAAGTCATACAGAGATGGATCACATACTTCTTCAGACAGTTTAAAGTCATACAGAGTTGGATCACATACTTCTTCAGACAGTTTAAAGTCATACAGAGATGGATCACATACTTCTTCAGACAGTTTAAAGTCATACAGAGTTGGATCACATACTTCTTCAGACAGTTTAAAGTCATACAGAGTTGGATCACATACTTCTTCAGACAGTTTAAAGTCATACAGAGTTGGATCACATACTTCTTCAGACAGTTTAAAGTCATACAGAGTTGGATCACATACTTCTTGCTAAGGGAAGGTTTTAAATGTACAAAACGTTATGGTGATAGAAACTGATATTTAAACTCTTGATGATTATATAATGAGATAGCTAGTGTTAAACTCTTGATGATTATATAATGAGATAGCTAGT
>MJUT01003160.1:319296-333900 GCA_002080005.1 Gigantidas platifrons
ATAGCTAGTGTTAAACTCTTGATGATTATATAATGAGATAGCTAGTGTTAAACTCTTGATGATTATATAATGAGATAGCTAGTGTTAAACTCTTGATGATTATATAATGAGATAGCTAGTGTTAAACTCTTGATGATTATATAATGAGATAGCTAGTGTTAAACTCTTGATGATTATATAATGAGATAGCTAGTTGGGTCACACACAGACTGTAAGAATGATAATTGCTGCTTTTCCATGGTAATAATTTGTCATGAAGGGGGTAGAATGTCTTGAACATAATATTATGTCAGTGGTCCAGATACCATTACAACTGGTTCAAACTGTATTATACTGGTATATACATTGTATACATGTATAATGGAAAAAAGAAGATGAGAATTTCAATCACAATAAAGTGTCAGGAAATAGAATATGACTTGTCATAGCCACACATGGTAATCAATTGATTGGATAAACAAGTTCAGAGAGGTGTTAATTGTACAAGAACTTCAGAAATATCAGTTATCCATTATAGATAGGAAGGCCATCTTTACGTCTCTCAAACAACATTTGAAGACTTGTTGTTTTTGGTCTTAATAATCACTGAAGTGTATATGATTTTAATAAGTGAAACTTCAAGTAAAAACACTTTTTAGTAATTTTTCCC
Source organism: Gigantidas platifrons (assembly GCA_002080005.1). Taxonomy (NCBI): domain Eukaryota; kingdom Metazoa; phylum Mollusca; class Bivalvia; order Mytilida; family Modiolidae; genus Gigantidas; species Gigantidas platifrons. Next base: position 319,946 of record MJUT01003160.1, read on the forward strand.
TAATATTTTGCAACAGATATTGATAGCCAGTATCATGTGTAGCTACAGTAAAGAAGATTGGACAGTACTGGCACAAATGGCTGAGGTATGTTGATGATAATAAGGTTCCTACCCTTCAGGGAAACGAGGGGAAAACCTAGAAATTAAAATTCTCATGTCCCATTTTTATCTTCACATATGTGAGACATCAGAAAGATGAATTAATAAAGGTAAAGTGATATTACAAATACTTTCAGCAGTATGTTATAAGAAAAAATACAACAAAACAAAAAAATATGAAATGCAAACTTGAAATATCTCATTAAGATATTTAAAGTTTAATTAATAATTTAAAACAGTTTGTAGAGGTAATTAATTAAAAGGAGGTGCTGCTAAAACAAAGACATGTATAGAACATGATATCAATCAATCAAATGTTTCTCTCAAATCTGTAGTACACAATGTCGTTGATACAGCATGGTCTCATATATGATTATTCTTAAAGAAATACATTTATATTCAGTTGTGCTTCTTCTTTTATATTCTTTTGAAAATAATAATCACACTTTTAATATTTTGAAATTTAATATTGATACATAATTCTATTCTTACTAGAATTTATCAATAACTCGTAATCTGATTGGATATTGTCACTTATTCTACGTCATTCGAAAGGAATTTATAAATCAATATTTCCGTTTACTGTACTACTTTTTTTGTAGCATTACAGCGTAGGAATATGAAAAAATAATCCACCAAGAATTATTAGTATTTAACGTCGAAAACAACACGATGTCCAAGAATAAGAATTATAAAGATTACACACTGTGTTTTTAGGAAATTATGTATGTATAAACTCCGGCAGCTCACACACAAACTTTACATAAAGTCCTTCGGACTTTATTCAGTTTGTGAGTGAGTTGCCGGAGTTTATACATAGATAATTTCCTAAAAAACAGTGTTTAATCCTATAATGTATGTAATTTGTGATATGTCTTAATTAATCAAATACGTTTACACTAATCCTATAATGCATGTAGTAATATAGTATGCATTTTTGTGTTTGTAGAAGGCAGGAGCTGATGCCTTAGAACTGAATTTGTCTTGTCCTCATGGAATGGGAGAGAGAGGAATGGGTCTAGCCTGTGGTCAGGTAAGACATACTAAATTTATTAATTCCTATTGTTCATCAGAGAATGTGTAATAAATCTAGATGAAGCCGCTAAAAATTAATAAATAATATGATCTGTTCTGACCATTTATATATGGTATTTGTCTTAATAATTACATGTTTTTGTGTAAACATTTTTAATACCATAGAGAAATAAGAAGCTTACCCCCCCCCTCTTTTTTTGGGAGTATACAGTAAATGATGTATATTTGATTTACACTTTAATAGAAGCTATAAGCCATTCACACATTTTGACTTGTCAATACCAGATAGTATTGGAGAATGAGAATAAATGAATGTAGCTAATATTCTGGGCTAGTTCACGTGAAATCCTATATCTCTTATTTCCAACAATGCACAAAAATAATTAAAATGCCTACCTTGCAAACTTATTTTAGTTAAATTTTATCAAAACTTAAGCATACACGTATCCAAAAAACGCCTGATCTTTACGTTTTAAAATGGAAGTCTTCGTATGACATCATATTGTTTATGTGCCAAATTCGTCAACAGCATTTCACGGAATTTTAATGTGTGAATTTTAGACCCAAGGAAATGCAAGAATACATATTTTGTTTAGTATTGCATTAGAATGGAGATAACTGTATTGTATTTTAAGCTTTGCGGACTTAAATCTTGGTTTTACTGTTGCAAATATCTATTTACATAGCTCTTCTATGTGTCGCTAAGTAAACTCAATTTGCGATCGTAAAACAGACGATTTAAGTCTACATAGCTTAAAATACAATACAGTTATCTCTTAAGTGGTATCTTGAAGGTTTTATTATCAGATTATATATTTTACAGGATGCTGAATTAGTTCGTAATATCTGTCGCTGGGTTAGACAAGCTGTTAAGATACCTTTCTTTGCCAAGTTAACACCAAATGTCACCAATATAATTGTCATTGCCAAAGCAGCATATGAAGGTAAAATTTTAATCACTCTGTAAATGTTATTTTATATGTGGGAAAAAAAAATTTTTTCCTTTCAAGAGAGGCCACCCTTTTATGATGACAATTTTTCATTGCAAAATGAGTGGCACTATAAAGGGTGACTACTGTATCACAAAAGTAAACACAATGACTGTAGCTATTTTTTGTCAAAAGTTGTATCATAAAGGTCAGTTTTATTGGTGGAGGAAACCAGAGTACTCGGAGAAAACCACCAACCTGTCGCAAGTCACTGACAAACTTTATCACATAATGTAGTATCGAAAAAAAGACATTAGTAAAAAGGATCTTTTTTTATTTGCATGGAATTTATTCAATTCAATCTTATCTGTTTTAATCTCATCTTGTAATTTTGAAGTTTAAGAGAATTACCTCTGTGTTTATGTACGCTATGAATATACAGAATGACGTCATCGGTCTAGTGCAGCGCGAGAATTGTAAGAATAAATTACCGACTTTATTGCATGGCTGAGCAGATGTCATGACTCGATATATAAATGAACCAGAGAAAATTCATATGTAGGTAATAGGATAATTTTAATTAATTGGTTGCCATGGGAAAAAGAGGATGTATGCATTAGATAATATTGGATAATTTGGCTTTGTAACAGATGACCAATGACCACCCCTAACAAATTGTTAATCATTTGGAGCTGCTGCAAGTTGTTTTGTAAAGGCAAGGAGTGTGGCTTTCTCCAAACAAGAGACATTCATTTACTGTTTTGTAAAGGCAAGGAGTGTGGCTTTCTCCAAACAAGAGACATTCATTTACTGTTTTTTAAAGGCAAGGAGTGTGGCTTTCTCCAAACAAGAGACATTCATTTACTGTTTTGTAAAGGCAAGGAGTGTGGCTTTCTCCAAACAAGAGACATTCATTTACTGTTTTGTACCCAGGGTTCCCACTGAGGATAAATAGTTATAAAAAATGCTGTTCATCTTATTACAGTAACAATAATGTCTTGTTTTTTTTGTTTATTAAGGTAAAGCTGATGGAGTGACAGCTACTAACACTGTATCAGGTTTGATGGGGCTTAAGGATAATGGTGCTGCCTGGCCTAGTATTGGTAAAGAGAAGAGGACAACTTATGGTGGAGTCTCTGGTAATGCCATTAGACCTATTGCTCTCCGTGCTGTATCTGCCATTGGTAATGCCATCCCTGGATTCCCTATCTTGGCTACAGGAGGTATAGACTCAGCAGAAGCTGGGATGCAGTTTTTACAAGCAGGAGCATCAGTCTTACAGGTATGCATAGTATTTTATACCTACAATTAGTACATATATTTGCATGTGCAGTATACATGTACATAATGTATAACACTCTGTTCTCTCAATTTTGTTTAACCACCATGGGTATTAACTTTCTGGCTCAGCAAATCTTTCACAAGTCTGTGTACTATATACATTTACAAGAATTTACAAAGCTTATATACTGCCACAACAAAAGATAAATACTTCATCATTTTTCTAAAGAACTCTTGCTTCATACACATATAAAACTAATTTCTTCTATATAATTGTATATATCTTTATTTCTCAATAAACCATTGGAATATTTGTAAAATTGTAAAATTTCACTCAATCTACAGGTATGTAGTGCCATCCAGAACCAGGACTTTACTTTGATAGACGACTATATCTCAGGACTGAAGACATTACTCTATATGAGGAGTTTAGAGGAGTTACATGACTGGGATGGACAGAGTCCTCCTACCATTAAGCATCAACAGGGCAAGCCTGTACCAAAACTTACAGATATCCTAGGACAAGTAAGTCTTAATTATACAGTTCTATGTTTGTGTTAATTAACATTACAAATAGTTTTGTTTGCTAGTCCTTTCCTTTTTAAAACAAATGATGCAGACAGATGATTTCTAGTGTTTTAGTGCGAAATCTGCTTCTTCTTTTTTTCTCGGATCATTTTCACAACTTTTTTGGTTTGTTTTGTTTTTATTTCTTAAATGATGTTTCAATCACAAGCAAGTTGAAACTAACAGTGAAAAATTAATATGCTTTAAATCTGTCAAGAAAAGTGTGTGGGGGGGGGGGGGGTTAATCTGAAATGGTAAATTAATATTCTATAATGCTCACTTTACATGTTCAGAAAAACTGTTGAGTAAATTTTATAAGGAATTTAAAATAATTATTTTCCTTTCAGCACCTACCATCCTTTGGGCCATACAAAGAAAAGAAACAGAAAATAATTGCAGATCATTTTAAATCATCTGACTTACTGGATGACAAGAACAAACCTGAATCTATACGACCAGCACTGGTACCAAAGAAACCAGTACCAACTGTAAAGGTATGTTATAACCTGGCTTTTATGTAAAAACCAGAGCTTCTCCAAGCAAAATGTCTTGGGGTTATATTATGGTGTGGGTGTCGTTGTCGTTTTCTGTCTGTAGACAAAGTTTTTCCACATTAAGGTCGTGTTTGATTACAATGGATCCAAAACCGGATTTGAAAACTAATATGTTTTTTTACACGGAACCAAAACCGGATTCGAGAAACCGCGAAACGTGCTCCGAAGAAAGATTTCCCGGATTCAAGATGGCCGAAAAGGAGCATGTAACCAATGTAACAGGCATGGATGCAGTCTGATTTTTTTATTTTAGAAAAGAACTTTCTTTTGAACTTTTTCATTATAGAAATGTATTTTCCACAACATATTGACTTGCTTGTGATTGTCTGGACGAAAAAACATGACATGAACAGTTTCATGGCATAACCATAACCGGATTTGGTTTCACCGTTTGATTTCAAATGATGGTTTTTGGAAACCGGACTATGAAACCGAATCTGGCTTTGTTGCAATCAAACATGACCTGAGTTAAGTTTTTTTTTATCGATCTTTCTGAATTTTTAACAATGATCCTTGGCACAAAATAAAGGTTCAAATTGATTTTTGGGATTTTCGCACTACCTGAGGCCCAAATGTTCCAAACTACTTATTGTCTTATGAAGCCACCAACAGGAGTAGCCCTTCAGAATTTAACATGAATTTTGCAACATCTTATTAAAACTTTTATATGGAGTTGTCACACATAATTTTCTGTACACATTTATGTATTTTCCATAATACAATGTCCTTCCCAGCCAGCCATAAAATTTGTTTTGAATCAATATTACGTGATATATTTATATACAATGCAAGTAAGTGAAGACTCACAGTGACTGAGTAGAAGAAGTGCAGTTAAAATTTGATTTTGCCTTTCTGGTCTTACTGTCTTAAAACATTCAAGTTTGAGTTTTGTAATTGTACTCATACTCATCAACCAACCAATCACAACTCTGCATCCAATAAATGCAGTGTTCTGATTGGACAATTTTAGAGTACAAGCACCAAATTTTTACCTGTTCACTTGCATCCAAATCCTTTCAAATACCTCAAAATGATAGAATGAGTTATGTTGATTGTAAATTTGACATCTCAAGATGTCAGAATCAAAAACTTGCACATTGACATTTGATTACTTCCCTTTTATTACATTTTAATAAGTTTCCAAAATTTCACATAATACCTAACCCTTTTTTTTAGCTATTATAACATATTTGAGCTGTATCTATCTGAACATTAATATCTGAACATTCTTTTCATAGTTGTGTTGAAAAATAAAGAATAAATTACAGGAAATTGTGTAAATGTACAGTTGTGACCCTTGATAATCAGGTCATTTTACAGAAATGATATAAATAATTACATACTACACAAAAAAAATGTATATTTTTTTACAAGGATATGATTGGCCACGCCCTTTCTATGATCGGTAGTTATGGACAACTAAACAACAAAGAACAAGTTGTGGCATTAATAGATGAAGTAAGTATGTGTAGTACATATAGTTACCATGGTTATGTTAAATATCAAATTAAACCCTTATTAACTGCATCAGAGGGGTAATGGTTAGCGTGCTCACCTCGAGTGCAGTAGATTGTGGGTTCATCAGAGGGGTAATGGTTAGCGTGCTCACCTCGAGTGCAGTAGATTGTGGGTTCGAGCCCCAATCGGGTCAAACCAAAGACGATATAATTGGTATTTGTTGCTTCTCCGCTAAACACACAGCATTAAAGAGAAGGGGCAAAGACTGGTTGACTCGGAATCAGAATAATGTGTCCGAGTGTGGCGACATGTCTATCTGCAGACTATAGTTTCAGTGAGCTAGCACTATAAAAATCCAACAAAGCGTGTTGGTCTAGTACAAAGCAGACCTCATCATCATCTGATTGAAAGCTCACCATGATATAACTGAAAAATTGCTGAGTTAAACAACAATCACTCTACACTCACTCAACCCTTATTATTTATGTCTACAATAGGTTTTTAGTTTTGTTTATCAAGGTAGAAAGCTGAAATATATGTTTAATTACAACAGGTTGTTACTATAGTTACCAAGGTAGAATGATACGAAAAAAGTGAATCTCTTAATGAACTGCATCAGTGATGTAATGGTTAGGATAATGTGTCTGAGTGGGACGACATGTGTATCTGCAGACTGTTGTTTCAGTAATCTAGCACTATAACAATTCAACTTAGCTTGAAGTCTAGTACAAAGCAGACCTCATCATCGTCATCTCGTTTGCTGAGTTGGCGTTAAACAACAATCACTCATTTGTTGACATTTCCAGGGGAATGACTTTTCACAGTTTGAGATTATGAAAATTGATATATATCATGAATTTACAGCAGAAAATTGGTATTTTTGTGCTGATGGATATATTTGCATTATATTTAAACAATAAAATATGTTTACACTAATTAGGGAGATTTAATTTAAAGCTCTATGATTGATTGTGTAAACTTAATATTTATGCAAAAAATCGAAGCATGTTAAGTAGTTGATGTAATAAAAGTATACCTACGTATTACAGGAAATGTGCATAAACTGTGGCAAGTGTTATATGACTTGTAATGATTCTGGATATCAGTCTATAAAGTTTGATCCGGAAACCCATCTGCCTACTGTTACTGAGGATTGTACTGGTAAGTTTGGTATATTAATTGTAATGATTATGGGTACCAGTTTATAAAGTTTGATCCAGAAACCCATCTCCCTACTGGTACTGAGGATTGTACTGGTAAGTTTGGTAACTGAAGACTGTACTGATTCATAAATGGAGTGGCTGCTTTACACCACTTTCAGTCTAATTTCTGTAGTTCCCATGATGAACAAGTTTAGTGTAAGAGCAATTCAGAGTACCTGTACAAAGCAACAGAATGCCAGTAAGTACTTGATCAACTTTCTCACATACGACAAGTCAAGCACACCTTATCCTGAGCTTGGTGAAAACAATATCTCATTGTTGAATGGGCCAAATTTTTGCATTGAGTTATCGACAGAAACAACTTATCCAAAACTGAGATCACAAGGTTCGGCCATAGCTGATAAAATTGAACTTCAAATGTGTAGACTATTTTGACTAACTTGAATTGATCCATGGATCTAAATTTTAAAAATTGTGTAACATTTTTCATTGAACTTTGACAATCTTAAATCCTTAATTTTGCCCCTATTGTTACATCATCTAACAGTCAGAAATTCTAGGCATGACTTAAAATTATATATATGACCTTTAACCTATTTACAGTCAAACCTGTAGGCTGTATTAAGAGGTTACCTGTGGGACGTCTTAAGAGATTTCAATTCATATGAAATATTCATTGACAGGACTAGAAAAAGGTGACCTTTTAATACAGGTGACTGCATGGGCAAGTTTGATGGTACCTACAAAACTCATTTCTTTTATGTCGTCAGTATGTTTAGTTTTCCAGCAGAAACTTTGGACTAAGACATCTGACAGATTTAATACTGGTACATTTGTAGTACAGTTTCCTAGTGTGAGTTATAATTTACTTTTGTTTATACAGGTTGTACTTTGTGTCTGTCTGTGTGTCCTATCATTGACTGCATCAAGATGGTGACAAGAACTACACCATATATACCTAAGCGTGGCATTCCTCTACATACTGGCTATAATCCACAACCAGCAGTTTTACTGGAGACCAACTAAATCAAATTAGGACTTGTATGATAGACTACATTCTTCATCCTTACTATAAGGACATGTCAGCTACAGAATATATGCCTTTTATTACTAGTGTAAAGTGATACCCTAATCCTATATATATGTGCTAAACAAGTGGTAATTGGGGATTTTTTTTTGTCAGTTTATTATATTATATATTCAAAAATATTTATATTGTTCAATCTGCTAGTTAACTGGTTTCAATTGAAAGCTCAAGATTTGCTTTGTTATGATTGAACTATTTGTTAAATGAGAGTCTCTTGTCAGACTTTTGTTTAGAGGGTTTTGATGGTACTGTTATTGTTAAAGTTTTGTACATGTATATTGTTCTTATACATACCTGTTAACCCTCCCGCATTTCGCGGGAGACTCCCGCTTTTGAGCTCGGCCTCCCGCAAAGAATGTGCCTCCCGCGCGGGAGACTAAAAACTCCCGCTTTGAAATACTTCTCCCACATTATCTCCCGCGACCATAAATTTGATTAAAATCGAAAATTAGGACGCCATTTTTGTTGTTTTTATCAGCTGGGTCATTAAACATTTGCGTGAATCAGCCGATTGTTACTCGGAATTCTCTCGGTTTTTACTAGAAACGCCGATAATGTAAGTTGTTTACAATATCGAATGGATAACTACACGAATCAAAGTTGTGAAAAAAGAAAATTTGAAGGCGAGTATCGTTCAATTACTTACTTAAATACGAAAATTTTTTTAAAAAAAATACAGTTCAACTATGTCACAATCAAGGAGACGTTGAAATTCAGGACCTAGCACCCCTTCTTCAAAGAAAAAGAAACATTATTGCAAATTCTTGGAGGACTGGACAAAATTATACGATTGGGTGCAGCCTACTTCTTTTGGGAATGATATGGCATTTTGCAAACTTTGTTCTACAAATTTTAGTGTCAGCCATGGTGGTGTATATGATATTAAAAGACATGCTGATGGAGATTCACACAAAAAAAGCAGTTGCTTCAACAAGGAAATCAACCAATCTTAAAAATGCAGACCCAGAGAGAATTTTTTCTATGTTAAAAAAAATCCAGACAGATATGAGATCTGAGTTGAACAATGACACACTTTGTTCTTTATTATGTGCAAAGCAAAATCAAAACTTGTTGTGTTATGAGTACGAACCAAGTGACTCTGTTCTAAGATCAGCAAAACAAGCTGTATTGTCCTACCAAAGTGGTTTGAAGTAATGTTGCCCAGCAACAACAATAAAAGTTGTACAGTAAATTTTGTTTGCTTTAATCTAACAATTTTAGTGTGAAAAAGTTCGTCACGCAAAATCTCCCACATTAAATAGTTGGAATGTGGGAGATCTCCCACATACACAATCTCTGAGGTTAACAGGTATGCTTATATACTTGATGATGTAAACCATATCTTTGATAATTCAAATAAATGTGGTTAGAAATTATATTACACGTGGTCAATCATTTTTTTTTTCTATTTTCTTTTGTTTTATGTTCAGGTATAATATGCAGCTTATAAGTCGATCAGTATTTTACACAGTCACATTTTATGACATTTTTTTTTTTCAATCAGGTAATATGTTCTGTTGTTCTGTATATTACAGCATATCTCTTCCTCAGGAAGCCTTATTTATATAGTAAAGACTGTTATTGTTATCCTATTTCCTGTTTAAGGGGATGAGGGGATCTATTAAAAGTTAAGTTGATTTTTGTATTTATACATGTATTTGTGCCAGTATCCAAATACGAGACTCCAGAATTGATTGATTGTCACTATTGTGATATTTAAGTTGTTGTCCTTCAATATAATAATTCATTTACATTGGGTATATCTAATGTAGGTCATATTAGTAGTGTATATCTAATGTAGGTCATATTAGTAGGGTATATCTAATGTAGGTCATATTAGTACACATGTTTATTTATTGACAGTTTTAAAACATACTTTTTTTTATATGTCTGGCAGTGCTGGTGCATCATGCTCTATAAATGCATAAGATTGAAGAATCTCTCATGACACAAGCTTAGAATTTCCATCACAAGTGACCGACTATGTCCTGCATTAATCAAACTTGGACTTGTTTGTACTATGTCATCTCAAAACTTTTTTATGAAGTAAATTTGATCAATGTGAAAGTTATCAATCAAGTGTGCTGAAATAATATGTCATGTGAATCATGTTATATTGGATTATTATAAAGTTAGAATTCTGAAATTTCTTATGAATTTAATATATATTTTTGTATTGTTGTGATTTATTTTATCTACTTAATTAACAATTCTAGTCTTTTTTTCTGCTAGTGCAATAGAAATCTAGTGCTTCCTACTTTATATGGTGCAACATTAAGGTCAAGCTAAATAATGGATTTATTTCTTTGATCTTTTATTAGAATTGTGTAACATTACATTATGTAACTATTTATTTGTTTTAAGATGCAAAAATCTACATATACACTTACTGCCATGATATAACAGAAATATTAATTACCACAACCCTAACCCATATACACTTATTACGTGAATATTTGGAATTAAATGAAATTGGCTTATAACTTTTACCTTCTCAATGTCATAATTTTAACATGCCTGTTTATTGGAACATTTTCCATAAAAAGCAAAGCTAGCATTTTTGATGAAGGGGTAGTTTACATAGAAGATACCAATATCTTTTACCTAGATGCAAGTGAAGTACTGAGATTTCCAAGTGATAGGAAAAAGACGGTATTTCACCCAGTGAAATAACATTTATTACACTCAATGATGTCACAGTACCAAGGTCATCACAATTGTAAATATCGTTGAGCATCAGACAATGGAAAAAAAGGTTTCTTTTTAAAATGTCTTATTAGTGCAAATAAGTGTGTAAAATCTATGATATAAATAATTTAACCTCTCTTCCAATCTAAGTATCTCTCATAATCGAACAGTAATGATAAATCACTAATATACACCTATTTACTGGCTATGAGGACAATAAACTTGCTATTGTCCAAATAGCCAGTAAATAAGTGTTTTATTATACCAAAGGCAATCTAGGAAATCTGAGAAAATATGGCTATTAAAAAGACACAAATAGAAGCTCTTAATAGTAATATTAAGAAAAAATATCAACAATAAACATGTTTTTTACATTGCCAGTAAATAGTTCAGCAGCAGTCAATAGTCTTGAAAACTATTGACCGGTCAATAGTCTCAGTGTTAAAAATGTGAAACCATAGCATTTTTATTTCTTTAAAAAAACTTTAAGAAAGTATATACTGAGGTATAATAATATAGGATAAATCACTAATATACTAACACACTTTGGAGAATTACTGTGTTGTTTGGTTATGCATGGTTTATTTTTGATATACAGAATGCAAGATTAGCTTAAACTATTATTATTTGATGTACTAGATGGACATTTTTTCTGTATTTAACACCCTTCTGTGGTCCTTGATCCCAAATGCAGAAAGAGCAGACGACAAGAAAAAAGCCAAAATGTCTGAACCTACAGCCAAAAATAATCTAAGGATATCAATATTGGAGTTAGATACAACATAATGCTACAATAAATTCTCAATTCATGTGTGTAAAGTTCTTAAATTGTATTAATTAATTTAACGTGCCTGTGATACGATTAAAGACATATTAAATATTTGCATAATAATATGTAAACAATGAGATTTTTTAGAAAAAAAAACATGTTAGACACTTATGACAGTTGACTATTGTCATCGTGATGTCATGTCGAGCGATGGATATTTTAGCGCCGCGAAAAAAAATTGATGTTGACATTTTAGCGCCGACATTATGGGACAATTTAGCGCCATTCACATGCATGTAAATAGATTTTACTCCGTTTCTTAACTTCCTATTTAGTGCTCCCAAGGATTTTAGTGCTTTGGAATATAACACTTTCTTGACTTCCTATTTAGTGCTCCCAAGGATTTTAGTTCTTTGGAATATAACACTTTCTTGACTATCTTATAACATGAAAACATATCCTGCTTAAAATCCTTCTTCCACCTCCCCGTGGTGAGCAGGAAGCAGGACTATGCCTTTTCCTATTTGCGCTAAAATGGGTTAACTATCTGGTGCTAAATTGTCCACTTTGTTGGTGCTAAATTGTCCTACCAAAGCTCTAAATTGTCCATCGCCGCATATGTCATTAATATGTTTTTTATCAGTTAATGCTCATGTTTATACATTTTGTACCTTTATTGTTAAAGTTGGTGTTAAACACCAATCAATTGATGAACCTGGTTGATGGAACAAAGGTCAAGGTCAGCATGACGGGTGGACGAGGTGTGTTTTTGGTCTCCGCATTTTATGTTTTTATTGCTGGTTATATCAACAACTATTACAAATTTAATATGTAGACATCATTATTTTGACTTTTCTGGTTTCAATTCTTTCCAAAAAAGTGATTTTGGAAAGGTTTTAATCTTTGATATAAAAATATTTTTGACAGTCGAAGTTCATTTTGATCATGGAACTCGTCATGCACGAATGAAAAATATTTTTGTCAAATCTGGTCAGCACACTTTTTCCAAAACCTCTACCGGGTCTCTTTTTCTATTCTTTCTCTTACAAAGTGGTGATATCCATCCACATCCAGGGCCAAATCCATCTAAACGGAATCCAAAATATCCGTGTAGTAAATGTTCAAAGGGCATCATAAAAAGTAGTAAATCTATCAACTGCTCTATTTGCGACCAGAAAACCCACATAAAATGTACAAATATCGCTAGCAACCAAATTTCTAAAGAAAAAAGGCAAAATGATGTACTCAATTCTTTTATTTGCGATCAATGTACAATCAAATCCCTTCCTTTTAATCAAAATAAAAATGTTGTGGAAGATCAACATCAGTCTTTTGAAAAACAAAATAATTTTGAACCCAAAACTTCATTTGAAGATTCGGACCATTTTAAATTTTCTAAACAAAGGGGCCTTCATTTTATTCATCTTAATGCTGCTCCCAAAAATATCAGAATTAAAAATTATTGCATGTAAAACCAAAGCCGCAGTGATATCTATTTCGGAAACATGGCTCGACGATTCTGTTACCGATGCAGAAATCTGGATTGAAAATTACAGTATTGTGAGGAAGGATAGAACTAGAAATGGTGGTGGAGTTTGCTCTTATATTAGAGATGACATCTCTTTTTAGTACAAGACATCTCAGTCGATGAGCTAGAATCTGTATGGATAGAGTTGTTATTACCTAAATCCAAACCTATAATAGTAGGAACTTGCTATAGGCCACCAAAGCAAAACAATTTTCTGGAACTGTTTGACCTTATTCTGAACAAAATAAGACCGGAGTGTGAAATCATAATTCTTGGCGATTTTAATATTTGTATGAAAAACAAAAATTCTGATATATACAAAAAATACTCGAATATCCTTGACATGTATGCATTGGAACAATTAATTTCCAAACCAACGCAAATTTCATTATCCAGTAGTTCATTAATAGACCATATTTTATGTAATACTAGTGAAAAGATTTGCCAATCCGGTGTCATTGAAGTTGGAATAAGTGACCATTTTGCCATTTTTTGCACTAGAAAAACAACTAGAGAACACACAGGTAAGCAGAGTACTGTACGTATACGATCATTAAAACATTATACACAAGAAGCCTTTATAGAAAAACTTGAACAAACTGACTGGTCGGAACTCTATCTCTGCAGAAACGTAAATCAAGCATGGGAAATTTTTCGAAAATTATTTCAATCAACTTTAAATTCAATAGCTCCATATAAAGAAATAAAAATTAAACAGAATTCCGAACCATGGATGACTTCAGAAATTTTAGATAATATTAGAAAACGAGATCAATATTTAATATCATATAAAAAAA
>MJUT01003160.1:335337-345374 GCA_002080005.1 Gigantidas platifrons
TCCTTCTTATTTGAAAAATAATTTCATCAAAATTAATGAACATCATGCCCATAATACTAGATCAAGTCAGATTAATTATGTTACACCAAAAATTAAAGGCATCGAATCAACAACATTTTACTACAATGGAATCCATGATTGGAATTCTCTACCCGATTCGATCAAATCCATCAATGATTTGCAAAGATTTAAAAAAAGAAGTAAAGTGCCACCTGATACATACCAGTGAAGAACGGGAAAGACGTGTCATATCATAATAATGACAATTATATATACATATATATTTTCATAGATAATGTACTTATTTTAAAATTAAGTAATCCCTCTACCCGCTCATGTTGATCTTTTAATGTCCACTTGAACTTTAAGCTGATACTTATAAAGGACCCCATTGGAAATAAGCTGAATGGCTTTAATGGGCTATCCTTGGTGAGAAAGTTCTCAGCAGCTACAATTGGTGGATTGAAGTTTCAGTTAAAGATGGCAGTTTTATGTTTTATTTTTAACTTAATGAGAAATTTTTAAACACTTGTGTATGATGTTGAAATTTTTAAACCTAAATATATTTTACCTTTTACCTTTACCTTTATCTTGCTCTCAGATAAATTGTTTCCTTTGATAACTCAAAGTGAACATAAATATTTGTTATTGCATTGTATCATTTTTTCCAAATAAAAATGGAATCCATCTTTAAAAAACATATATCATTTAATTATTTTTTACCTTCGAATAAAACACCCATTTTCAAAGTTAACAAAATGAGTGTGACAATCTGATATCAATAACATGCCAACTACTCTTTCATTAGAACTATTGAAAGTTACATTTTAAAAGATGATATATATATAATCCTAAATAAATATCTGAAATGTGGGGCCGGTGGTCATGATCGTGTGGTAGTTGGATTTACAACTACCTATGCAATCGGTGCCATTCACCACTAACTTTGTGAGCTCAAATCCTGCTCAGGTGAGGTGTACTTGATACAACATTATGTGATAAAGTTTGTAAGTGACTTACGACAGGTCAGTGGTTTTCTCCAGTTTCCTCCACCAATAAAACTGACTGCCATGATATAACTGAAATATTGTTGAAAGTGACGTTATCCCCATAACCCTAATCCCTGGTATAATGTGATTCAACCAGATTAGAATAATATATAACTTCACCAGACTTCATTACAGACAGTAAAACAATAGCCAGAATTGTGTCTTATGTTTTTGTTGATCATAGTGTATATATATATATGACTTGAATCAGATTGACCTTTATCTTACGACATCTTATTTTTTTTGTTTTACATGTTATACATGTATTTACAGTAGTTTTGCATGCTTTTTTCATATAACCTTAAGCTGGTATAAGTACTCCTCACATATATATTTTGGGGTTTATTAGTTATAGTTAGATACTATATTTTGTGTTTGTTTGGTTATTGTAGCCATTTTAGGTTATGTTGAAAGTATTGTTTTTTGTTTTCATTTCTTTTATTACAGCATGAAATATTTACAATAAACTGTTGCAAAATATATAATAATTTTCTTTTTCTTTTTGTTTTTATAAATATTACAGTAAAGAGCCGCCTCGGTGGGATTATGATTGGTATACTTGACCTTACTAGTATTCTGGTAGATTATGGCTTCAATCTCTGGTCTGGTCTGACTATAAAATATTGGTATTTGTTGCTTCTCTGGTAGGCATGCAACATTTATGATTTAGAGCAAAGACTGGTTGGTCTGGAGTCGGGATAATGTGTCCAAGTGGAGAGATCTTTCTATCTGTGGACTATTGCTTCAGTGAACTAGCACTATAAAAATCCATCCCATCATGTTGGTTTAGTACGAAGATTGTATGTCTCTCTGTTAATACGATATTCCACAGCTCATGTTTCATATCAGGATTTACTTGATAGAGAGAAAGCTCCTGAACCATGGTGGGAAAATTAAAGTCATCACTTCGTCAGCTTCACAGTTTGTTTCTGTTACGGAATATCTCTGTCGCAGATTATATGTTCTTTGTTTTTATGTTCAATAATTTTAGGTATGAGGTAGTTGTTCGTTTTGTTAATATTGATGGAATAGTTGAACATAATTGTAAAAAGGTTCTTTTCATAATTGACATGGTTTTTGATTTTCTTTGTTATTTTTTTGTTTCTTGTCATTAAATATGCTGTACGGAAATATATAATATACATGTAGATAAAATATGTTCTATTCTGTTTCTGCAATAGGTTTACCTCTTAATCAAATGGACGTAAACAATATATGTATCATCGTTATCGAAATGAACAATAAAATACTGATTTTATATAAACTATCTTTAATAATGATCATATGTAAATATATCACAATTATTCTCTTTTGTTTAAATACATAAGTATATATATATATATAATATATCACAGATAATATCACAGAAAAATTGTAACGTTACTGAAATCATCCAGATCTACGTAATGACATGATTCATCCAGATCTACGTAATGACATGATTCCATCCTGATAAAGACCACTAACAAAAAACCGTAGCAACAACTGTAAATATTTTAATAGCAAATGGAATTTTAGAAATACTACAGATTTCCAGAAAAATTGGATAACTTTAGACATTCTGATGACCTGATATGCTAAAAATGACATTCAGAAGAATGGAAACTAGAAATAATAGATTATTTAAAGCCTATTTGTCTTCTATGTCAGACAGTTCAACCCCACATAAAAACAACAATAAATATGCATTGAACATTTACTTTTGACTGGGGAATATTTATAAAGTTACAAACAGAGTATTGTTTTACACCGCCACCCACTTTCCTGATAAAAAAACAAGCAGTTTCATTTAACTATGCTTAATTATAAACAAACATTACACATGTAATTTAGAACTGAATCATGAAGAATTATTCTTTTTTATAAAAATACAATTCTTTTCCAATATATTCAAAATAAGAACATGGTGCGTGATTTTGGACAAATATGGCTTCTCATTTAATATGTAGAAAGTCGAAAATGAGAGAAGGCATCATCATATATTTTGAAGTTGAAATTTGGTCTAAACAATTTTTGTGTAAATTACAAAACAAGTTTGTATTTAGTCAGGTAATGTCTATATCTAACAAAATTGTCATATTTTTAATCGACTTGTATCTAGAACTGAATAAGAATTATTTACATCAATTAAAACGACTCTATTTCACTATATTTGATGCATGAAAATAGTGTGTGTGACAATTATGGCTTCTCAAGAAACAGGTATTAATTCGAAAATGAGAAGGCATTATTGTCTTTTTTCGAAGTCGTAATTTCATATATAAACAGTTTCATTTTTACAAAATGGAAATTTACTTAGGTAATGTACAGATTTAATAAAATTATAACACACTGTTATCTGTCTTAATTTTTCTTTCTCTCAAATTTTACCTCTTTCAAATAAACCTAATATATTCGGTGGTTAACATTTCTACAAAATTGATTTAAAAGCACACATATGTGATAATATGAGCAAATTGTGTCATAATATTTATTCTGAGATTCTTTTTTGCATTGACTTATCAATTTTGCTTTGAAAAATTACAAAAATCACAATGTATAACAGAGATTTCTTAATTAAAATAATTCTAAGAAGGGAAGTAATTGTTCCGTTTTAATGACATTATAAACTTGAAAATTTATAAATGTATTTAATGAAACTGCTTAAGGTCAATAACTACTTTTACATTGGTTATTTATTTTGCTATTTATCTTCTTACTTACTGAACTTAAAAAAAACCTTTTTAGGTTCTAAATTAGAAATTAATTTAAAATTCCTGACAGAGAGAGATCCTGATAGATTATATATATATAGTTTACTTACTATATATTATTGTGAATTTAACCTCTGAATTATTAAGTAATTAACTAATGAATTTGTTAACATGAAAATTTGTAGCAAAAGAAACCGTTCTTAAGTGAATAATCAAAGTCCAAAAGTACCTATTATAAAAACACATGTGAACTCTTCAATATAACAACAGACTTCATTTCCTCAGATATATATTTCAAATCATGATGTAAAAGTGACATGTCCTATATGGGTCTACTAATAAACAAATAATTTACTAAATGATAAAAATAACAACATTAAAATACGATGAAAAAAAAGAATGTTCAGTATGGTCTTTTTTTTGGGGGGGTTCAACATGCACTTTATGTGTACATATGTATCACAGAAATAAGATACGTGGACGGATTTACGATTTTCATGAAACTAAACATCCATAAAATGATCCTTATAAATTTGGCAACTATAACACGATTAACCTATAAAGTATTTGTTAGGCTTTGTACCAACGATATCTGTTACCAAGATGATCTAGGAATTTAAAAATGTCTACTTGATCACGTTGGTTTTTATACTCCTGCGAGAGGCGCACAATGACGTCATAAGGTATGTCCATATGAGCGTACTTATTGAATTCCATTGTCTTGTCAATGATAACCTGATAGGGCAACAGACCTGTAAGTAAAAAACATAATATAACATATAATATAGTAATATTTAACATTGTCTGGTGGTTTATAGATTCATCTAAGACATCTTTATATTCAAACACAATTTAGGACACATCTTATAAAAGTGATTAGATTAACATAGTCTGTAGTGTAATATTAATAATAATGTTTCAAGGATCTGGCTATTTTCATTAATATTTCAACATTTAACTGAGTATTTATTTTGTATTCTTCATTAAATTGATTATTCCAGTGGTATGCTACATTTAATGGATTATTCCAATGGTATGCTAAATTTAATGGATCATTCCAATGGTATGCTACATTTAATGGATTATTCCAATGGTATGCTACATTTAATGGATTATTCCAGTGGTATGCTACATTTAATGGATTATTCCAATGGAATGCTACATTTAATGGATTATTCCAATGGAATGCTACATTTAATGGATTATTCCAATGGTATGCTACATTTAATGGACTATTCCAATGGAATGCTACATTTAATGGATTATTCCAATGGAATGCTACATTTAATGGATTATTCCAATGGTATGCTACATTTAATGGATTATTCCAATGGAATGCTACATTTAATGGATTATTCCAGTTGTATTCTACATTTCACTTATTGATGCAACATTTAGTGGATTATTTTGTTTGTATTCTACAATAAATTGATTATTTCATGACCTTTCATTTCATACAAAATAAATGGTAGTTTTTCTCATGAATATCATAAAGGATGCATCTTTCAATGGGATTTATTTTGGTATTCTTTACTTTATATATATAGGTGTTATGCATTATATATTTCATTAACTCTGTATAAACCTGTATATTATATGTCTTCATCAGTATTTGGTATTATTTCATGATCATTGTCATATTATGGATGGTTTTTGTTGGTGATCTAAATATATTTTTTTTCCCTCAGTGTCTTGTACATCAAATGTATTATATTGTACCTGCAGATCTGCCTCTCTGTTCATCAATAGCATACAACTGTCCACTTAGTTTCAACAATTTGTCAGACCAGTTATATCCTTTATCACTGACCTCCATACCATCTCTCATTATCTAAAAGTAAATATCACAACAATATATAAATGTCATACTAAACTTCACAAGAACTTCAACTTCCAGCTTCATTTACATGACAATATTTATTTTTTCTTCTGTAAAAACAAAAAGCTAATTTTGAATGACCAAAATATGAATAGAAAAGTATGATTTTAAGTAAAGAACAACTACTGAAATCTGAAATGAAACAAACAACAACATAATACATGCACTTCGTGTTCAATAAATTCCCCATAGGATATCTTTGAACAAACATATAAAGAACCACCTGATGTGGTAAATGTATATTGATACCATGTGTGTGCTTTCTGCTTTCTGAAATTGTGCTGTGCATGTCAAGACATTGTTCAATTGTATTACACATAATTACTGATATGTCCCTAACTATTGTTTTTTTTTTTCAGAAATGAATTACACTATAAGCTCCTTTTATTAAGCATTAAATTGATGTCAGATCAAAATGTAAATGACAATTTTCTAATATCTGTATTTTGAATTTGATCATCAAGATAATTTGCAATTGCTTTGTAACAACATCATCGGTTGCCAAGGAGATCTATAAACTTAATTTAAAAATATCAATTTAATTATGATGTTTTAAGCAAGTATATGATACTCAAATGAATGTCTCGATATGTTCCGGAAAATTAATTTGCCTATTCATCTGAAATTTTATAACAGGTAAAATATGCACATGCACCGACAAAGTAAACCTGACTAAATACAAAAATATAATTTTATTGTAATACTCGAATGATCCCCACACCATCAACAAAAATCACAAGATCTTTACATCATAAATACAAAACAAGGTACTACCATTGTATTCACTTAACATGTGTCTACAGTGTTTTAGTACATGACATATGGAAATGCTTTATCTTGATTGGACGATTTAGTGCTTACTATTTTTGAACAGTTTATGCTTTATCTTGGCAACGGGTGACTATAGCTGATGAAGGGAACTATACCGTTTGAAACGATTTTCCACAGTAACTATACTTGTTTAATATATTTTCCCGCGTTATTTTTATATATTTTTGGCAAGATTTACCTCTCATAAAATATACTAAGTTGTGTACAGTATGTTTATCGTTTCTTGTCAACATGGTAAGGATTGGCAATGGATTTACCCTTTTTTCTTTTATGTCCAGGATGTTATGTACTAAACATATATTATTGGTCTTCTCCCTTGGAAATAGTTTTCCTTTAGTGTTGTCTGATGAGGTATAGTGCACTCGCTGTTTGCTCGGATACAATTCCTTCTCAGACAACACTAGGTAAACAGTTCCCTCAGGAGAAGACAATAAAATAGAATAATAGTAAGAATAACTATATGTATTCGGAAAAACCCATTCAATTGAAATATCTGAATTAATATGTGTAAACATGCAAATAAAACAAAGACCAAACCATTATACCTGGCCTCTTGTATCATGATAGAACAAATCATGATAAAGAAAATATTTTATGTCAGCTTTGTTGTTTCCATGTTTATAAACTGATACATGGTTAAATTAATTTCGAAACAGGAATACTTTATAAACAAAAGCAAAACATGTACTATCTTTACAATAGATAACCTAAGCAAAATACAGTACTATGTTGTTTTTATCAAGGAAACATTCAATGACTTTTAATAATGATTCAAGATGATAGCTAACATGCTAACTTTAATATACGTGTAATAATGTATTAGACATCAAGAAAATTAACAAAGTTTTATAATTACAGTTAAAATGGTACATGGAAAGCAATAACCTAGAAACATAATGTATTAATATAAAGAAAATAAATTGATTTTTGAACCTCAAATAACAGATTTAACGTCGGAACACGACATTTTGTATGTTTATTATCAATAATACAATTGAGACCCAAAACATGAAGAGGTTAATGCTATAATAATGACTCTTTTATGACAACAAGAATGATAATCCATTTATATGTCCAGAAAACGAAGCAAATACTGGTTCAGCTTTAAATGATAAACGGCTTACGTCGGTAATCATGAAGAACACACATTTTTTCTTCAATTGATAAAAGGAGAATAGGAGATCAATTATGAAGGAATGATAGCAGTTAGTTACGTAACGAGTTTCAAAGAGGGAACTAAGTAAGGATTAATAAATTGATATAAGAAATAATGTACCAGACATACATCATGTTAAGTCACAAGGAACGCGGTGCTGATAGCATAGAACTAGAAGAGATAAATGTCGTTTTGATGAACAAGTATGTATATGTTGGATTGGAGCATTTAACACAGAAATGTCGACAATATGTCAGTAATCATTGGTGGAGGATACTGAAGTACCTAGAGAAAACCACTGTACAATAGATTCTACCGATTACACATCACATAATATAAATGCCCCACGAACACATCAACAGATACAAATGTTACAAAGCCATATAATGTTAGAAGATGTTACTCGAAAGTTGATATTTATAAAGAAGGAATAATTCTAGGAAGTGAAAACGTCAGAGATTGTGCATATTTTGGTTAACCAAAACCATTTATTAAGATATATACCTTTCCAGGTCTGTCTGTATATGGCTGAATAGAAAATAATGAACAAATGAACAATGTGCAATCATCTGATGTATAATACTGGCGTACAAACAAAGCTAAGCGCAATTTAGTGTTCCACCACCCATTTGTGCAGGATATACTACCTTTTGTAGATTCAAATACACTCATTCAGCCATGCCCAATTCAATTGTACTAGAAATCTGGGCAATTTTGAGTCATGATAGGGTCTTAAGAAAATTGCTTAATAAAGATATTATGTATGAAAGGTTGCATGATAATGTTTTTTTTTATTTTCACCAAAAAATTAGAATTCTACATCATAGAAAAAAATTGAGAAAAAAAATTTTGATCGGCATTAAAATAAAAGCAAAAAACATCCTGTGTATGTGATGGAGAAGGAAAATAACATACAGAATGAAATATACAAAAAATATAATCTAGTCGGCGTATTGTTCTTGTACTAAAATACACTATGATAATGAACATTTTAGTTGAACATACTGACATTTATGTTTATAACAGAATTTGATTAGGTTACTTGTCATTGACAAAACCAAATCTTCAACCCTCTTTTGACAAAAGTTTTCAGTCATTTCTTCTTCTTATGGTAACGGCAAACATTCAACAAGCAGATATAACTAACTAACCAGTGAAACTGCCTTCCATAAGTAGGTGACTGGGACCTTGAACACTGGAGGTGAGTACCAGGGCGTGAACCAACCTGAGTAAATTCAGCTACATGTAAAACCTTAACCACCTAGTCTACCCATAGCAAGAAATGCATATCAAACACCCCCATGTTTTTAATGCACAATATAATTAATGAGAAATAATATCAAAGGACGAAATATCACACAACATTAAAGCATGCCAAATTACTAATAAAATAATGGTATTACGACTATGTGTACTTTGGTTACAAAGCAACTAGCAAGAAGTATAAAATCATCAACTACGTAAAATAAGGTGACTGTATATGTTTCCCTTATACAAATCTATTTTAGTCTGAAAGAGCATCAAAGGTTAATACTTTGTACAACATCATTTTAGAAACCAAATAATCTGACAATTATCATCTTTTAAGTGTGGAGAATGTGGTGCACCATTAAAAAGATCTTCCTGTTTTGTAAATGTAATATATCCCCTTAGATGTCCACATAAAACAATGTACAGTCCCCTATATACAAAGAGTCTACATCTACAGGTATATAGCTGTTTTACCACACCATATTGCACGGTTTACCTGGCCTGTAATTTTAATATCATCGATTGTGTTCTTTGTTCTTTTAATTTGGTCCAAAATTTGTTTTTCCTTAGTTTCCTTATCGATACCGTTTTGATGCACGGAATCCACCTATTATTACAACAAATAAATAAGCAAATAACATAGGTACTGAAACTGATATTGGTAGAAATGTTGACCATCACTGTTTAAATTGTCATTTCCTAACATTTCGTTTTTAGGTTCGTTATCATTCATTATTCTTTCAAAAGTAGAGTGTCTATGGCTTTTAGCTTGATTTCTTTATTCATTATTCAGCTAGTACAATTGTTATATTTATAACATTAATTGTTTATACTGATTTTCATTTATCATCTATATCTGATACTGGAAAACCTATGATTTCATGCTACTATTGTTTCATTAGTTAGCTAATACAAGGTAGAGAGACCATCAATTTGTATTTAGGCTGTTTTTTATTCATTCAATATTAATGGTTCCAACGTGTGCTATTTTTGGTTTTTCATTTTGTTATTAATGCAGTGTAGGAAGACCACTAATTTGCTATGTTGTATTCATCATTAATCCTAATACACTACAGAGAACACCAATTATTATTGACCTAAACAATGTATGTAGATATATAGAACATCTATTGTTTCAGGCTGATTTGTTTTATGATATATCTGATACTGGACCACTG
>MJUT01003160.1:345989-380338 GCA_002080005.1 Gigantidas platifrons
CTGATTTGTTTTATCATATATCTGATACTGGACCACTGGAGGTTTTCAGGCTGATTTGTTTTATGATATATCTGATACTGGACCACTGGAGGTTTTCAGGCTGATTTGTTTTATGATATATGCTGCAATAACGTTGAAGTAATATTATGGTACACATAATGGGAAGATAACTCAATTTTAAGCTAGTAATTAAATAATTGGGAGGGTATATGTATATATTGAACTAAATAATGGTATACTTTAATATGATTTCATGACACAAAAAAAAAAAGTGTTAATACTGCAAATTCTAATGTAAAGCGGAGGAAAAATGACATAAATGTCTATCAATGTCTAAAAAACAGTATTAGTATATAAACCAATATATGGAGTGATTGGTTTACCTGATCTTTGTACTTAAGTTCTAATATTTCTTCTTCGATTTGATTTATTTTTTCTTTTAATCGTCGCTCCCGTTCGGGCTCGAGTTCATGGTCATCACGTGGCGATGGCGAACATTCCTACATTATATATTTAACATTTCAAAGAATATATGAATAGTGTTGCCATAAGCATGTTTCTACATTACATTTGAAAGCCACTGTGTTGTATCCAGATTTTTCTTAATATACAATTTTTTTTTTTTTTTTTCATCTTTGCTATTCTTCATTCATCAGTGAAACTTGATTCAATATATAAATCAACACAGTATAATGTTCAAATCATCTATAGTTTCTCCTGTTCCTCAATTAGTTTACTAAAGTGCTTTACATGTTTATAGTTATTCAATTAGACTTAATTAATCATTACTATTAATTTCTATTTGAAAACACATATTAAAGCAAAAATTGTTAAATTCAAGTTTCATATGATATATGCAAGCTAAAGTGTTTCACCCATGCACATTTGAAATAGAAAATGTTTGAGATTAAAAACTATTAAGATATAATACTTGGATTTTCACACGAATAAGAAACGTTTTATGTATCTGTTCCAGACCATACGCGTATTTGGACCGTACGCGTACGGTCCAGACCGTATGAGTATACTCGCACGGTCATGAAAAGTAAACAGTTTTTGAGCTATAATGCAATTTTAATTGTCTACCTGAATCACATTTTCGCATGCACGCCCAGAGTGACACTTGCTGCTGCAAGGAACGCCGGACTTTCAACACTTACATGTATTGTTCATGCATGTTCCCTTGCATTTACATCTTTTGCTTGCAAGAGAAAAACTTGCTTGTTTTGCAGCAGCATGCAGAGAAATTTCTTCTTTTTTCCAATGCGAAGTTTCAACTTTACGTGTCAAAAGTTCTATATCACCCATATCATTATAAAATGAATTTAACACACCAAATTCACATGATAATTTGTACAAACTTGCATCTTTTTTACCAATAATATCATCAACCCTACACAATAATCGTGGTAGATCACCAAATCAAATAAGTTTTATTTAAAGTCGAATATCTATAAACCAGATGCCCTATCAACAATAGGTATTCTTAAGGTTACAAAACTACCTTTTTCAATTTTCGCATTAGACGTTGACACTTTCTTATTGTATTTTCTCATCATTAAAACATTAGTAATTCTCTCGGCCTTCCCACGAGTAAACAGTTGGTTTGGTGGTTTTGATAACTTTATTCAATTTTAAACTATTTTGTTAACTGGGAGTGAGCAGAATTAAACTTATTTCTAAATTGTACAATTGCGATAATTAACTTTTTTTAAAATATGTTTTAGATTCGAATAACGTTAATCTGTAAAATATTTTTGAAGCCTCGATAATCTCTTAAAACTAGGCAGATGTCAGGATAAAAGGTGCATTCAAATTGAATACTGAATGGTGTTCAACGTCAAGAGAGTCGAATTTTATGTACATTTGTATATCCATATGGGCAGGTGTTTTATTGCCACATTTAACAGGGAAGATTAACCCATAGAGTTGAAAAGTAATAGGTATTTTGAAAAAATACGCATACGGTCCGGACCGTACGCATACGGTCCAAATACGCGTATGGTCTGGAACATATCCACAGAATATACTAGTATATAGAAGAAAAGTACTAACACAAAAACCAAAATATGACTCTACATAACAGAGCAACATGAAATTTGATAGCAATGTTAGTTGAATGTTCGTGTATGAAATACCCATTAGTTTATAAGTGAAATGGAAACTCTATCCATTTACCTTATTTCTATATTTTAATTCGTTAATTTCTTCTTCCGTTTTTCTCAATTTTTCCAAAATTCGTCTTTCTCGTTCAGTTTGAGGGTCATCTCTATGCGTGTTGTAGCCCTACATGTATTAATAATGATGAGTATCCAGATCGTAAGAGAGATGATGTATGATTCATGTCGGGGTTAAAAGGACCATCATCAAATTTGGTATTCGAACAAGACGAAAAAAAAAGTTTTTGAACAAAAAATATATAAATTGTTGTTTCTAAAAGTCAATTTTAGAATTTGAAGATATTCTCCACATATCCTATTTTCTCGCTTGAATCTCCTAAGCATAAATCACACAGCTCTAGAACAAGATTCCATTGAAGCTTGTTAATATATGTATTGGGGTAGGGGGTTATTTGTTAAAAACAAAGGGGGATGGGAACTAATTTTCTTACAATTCAAGATTGGGATATTAATAAAGGTTAATGTTTAAACCGACATGCACTGTTATTAAGACTTAGACCTTTGATTTTAAAGACATTTAATAGTTTTCTTTAATATTCTCACATGTATATGTAACATGTTGTCTACATTTGATTGTATGTCTATCAAAGAAGACTTTATAAGTTCACTCTTGTCTCTTATCCATTGTCATGTATGTTATTTTGACAATAAAATAAGTTTAAATATTTTTAGAAAAACATTTGACTAGAGTCTGGTTTAACCATTGCAAAATCAAACTAAAAAATATTACATCAAGATATATTGTGTCTATGGCATTTGCAAGTACCTTGCTTTTATAACAGACTGAATTAATTATGTTAAATTTGTTATTCACAAACATGTATTTATTAACTTATTTTAAATATATTGCCAGCCTCATCTTAAAAATGTCAGGATAAAAGGTGCATTCAAATTGAATACTGAATGGTGTTTAACGTCAAGAGAGTCGAATTTTATGTACATTTGTATATCCATATGGGCATGTGTTTTATTGCCACATTTAACAGGGAAGATTAACCTATAGAGTTGAAAAGTATTGGATGCTGCAGACACGAGAACCCAATTTAGGCCATGTATGAGTTTTGTTTTTAATACACCACAGGTAAAACGGACAACTCTTTCCGTTACTTGTTCCCTAGTGGGGAGAAATTAACCCTTATTACCATAACCATACGACTTATTAGTGGACAAACCTAATGTATATTTAAATCATTGTAGTCGATCATCAACTTATTTAAACCTAATGTTCAGGAACGCTGAATTATTTGTGCATCATATTTCCCAAACCTTATAGTGATACTTATTTGTGTACCGCAATCATTAACAATATACCAATAGTTTCGTGTAGTCCTTTTCACCCCAGATTGTGCAAATACATATATTTTAATTGAACAAGAGAATGAATATATGCAAATGAATAAGATTTTTCACTTTTGCTTGAAAGAAAATAAATTTCCTCATAATTTAAGTTAAAATAATTTTTCAGTTATGGAAACGCTGAAATTTCTTCGTAAATAATGAAAATAATGAAAATGAAATGCTCTTCCGATGCATTAAAATATATTTGGTGGGCTTATTAGACCTGTCAAGATATCTATATAGTTAGATTGAAAAAAAATGTTATGAGTCTTTTCTATTTCATAATTTGAACTTTTAAGCACAACTTACGTTTCTATTTGATGGTGGTGGCGAGTGTCTTGGTGATTCCTTTGCTCTTGGCCAACTGTCATGTGGTGGCGCATATTGTCGGGCGTACTCTAATGGCCGCTTACTTTGTGGTATTGGTAAACCGGTTTGTACTGATTGAACTTTCTCCAAAAAGCTTAGAAACTGTTGCCAGCTTGATAAAACAAACGTTATATAATGTTATCATTCATTGTGATAAATATCTCGTGTGTTTGATCAATACAAAATGATGTTTGTATATAGGATTTTGCGAATCATTATCACGTTTATAGCATAATGTATCCCAGATAACTCGATTACTCTGCTTCTTCGAAATCTGTGAACATTTCCAGACACCTACACAATGACGGCTGATTTAAGAGGTAAAATATAGGTGATCAATTGTTGTAGATGGTGATAAAACACAATATCTTATTCCTAAAATATATTTATTTTGTTTTAACTTTAGACCTGTCGAATATTTTGTGATTGTAAATATTGTAAAGTTTTGGCAGTTTTACCCATTATGAATGGAATTTTTAATCTGATATCTATTGGTCGTTCAGTTGTTTGGAGAAAGGTGTTCTCTTGGAAACCATACCTACCTGTACTGTCCATTAGATTGCTGGAACTTGTGGAGAATATGGTCTAATAGGGAATCTTGCAAAGGAACTCTGTTCTGGTACAAGACATCGCTTATCTACAAGTACACATCGAGTCATTGTTAAAGGTTAATATTGAGAAATACATAAATATCATATAGAGAAATCATGTAGCAATGAAATATTGATCATCCTGGAAGATAAGACTAAACCTATAGTGGTGTCCAACATGTCTCCATTATATGAGTAACATGGCGGGTGTCTTATAAGAGGCAGGATCTGTTTACCCTTTACGAACACCTGAGTTCATTCCCGGTTTTTTTCGGGGTTCGTGTTCTTCATCGTTTTAGTATTTTCTATGAATGTAGATGACTAATTATACCAAAATGTTTTATATGTTCTAATTGATCAAATAAGAATTAGGATAAAACTAGACTTTATACTTGTAAACTTACTTATAGCAAAAACTCGATTAAAGATTCAATGTCGTATTTTAAGGACATGGTGAGACAATCGTCTTCTAGATGCCAAAATGCAACACAGAATGATAGGACAAAAATCGCGTAAATAATTTTGCTGTAGATTATTTATTACCATGCATTCCTCTCTGTAATATTATTATCATATTGACTCAAGGTTTATAAATGTAATATTTCAAATGAACACAAAGAAGATATATCATTTAACATTGACATTTATTGTAAATTTCATTACACCTACAACAAGTTTGATCACTACAAAATAAGGTATAAAAATATATGGCCTGGATTTAACATGTCTAAAAACTAGATAGCCATAAATATTTCACTTGTGTAATTGAAATCGATGGACGGTTATATAGTAAATTAATAGTGTACATTTTTTGTTAATGTAGCTTAAAATTACTTTCATATATGAAATTACCTCCGGAACTGTAGAAATTCTTTGTAACCATGGTCACAAAACACAACAAAAACTAACATGAGATCTACAATGACGAGAATAGCTTAAACGTCAAAGTATATGCGAGACGGTCCATAGTTTGCTGTTGTAGTTGTATCTTCAAAGCGATAATAAACATTATATTTCTAACAGACAAATCTTGATTTTGACATTTTTTCTTCTTCTTTTTTAATTTGGGGTAGTGGGTAACACTTTACTGACTGACGTACCTGTGCTTTTGATAATGTTTCACGTTTGTTATCAACAGACTGGAAGTCTCTGTAAAGTTTCTCTATGTCAAGCCGGTACCCACTTTCATTTAAAGCATCATGTACCATCCTGAGAAGTTTGGCTGTTTCTTTTTCCTTAAATGGCTCTAATCCCTGCAGACTATTAATGAAAGAATTGAAAATTAAAAATAAAGTTTACAAATATTTTTTTTTTGTTAAGAGAAATTAACATTTTCATTAGATTATTCAGTCTATAAGACATTAAATTAAGCTATTATCATATTAACGAACAAATAAGAAGTACCAAAGAATACTTGAAAGTGCAATAAATTTCAGTTGAATTACTTTAATAACAACAAAACATAAAAGCCAGGATAATATGCTGACAAAGAGGTTACTTATTTATAAAACATTAGAAAACGTCTTTAAAAAAACAAAATCATGTTGATACTACCCATTCGATAGTTTAAACATTTCATTGCTTTGACAAAACAAAACAAACACATATGCACAAGGACATAGCATTTCTAAAAAGCAACATTCACAAATAAATCAATTTAGCTACATATAAAACAGCCAGAATGAACACTTATTAAATAAAACCAGCATTATTTATGTCTCTCCTTTAAATTAAAAAGAAGTATATAAAAAGAATTCGCTTAAAATCGTGAGCCCAATTTTATTGGTTTGGGGAAAGTTTTCAATTTCATGGATAGGTAAATTTTTAAATCCCTAACACCTAGAGTACTACATATACATGAAGACAAATATTTGTTGAGATCATAATTTCGTGGTTCGACATAAACGAATAACAAGAAAATGGATTTCTCCAATTGAAATGAATTCCATTCATAAACAGTCCTACACATCATACCAAAATAATACTTTTACATACAATATATTTTGTACACACAAGAAGACAAGAATGGACGTTTATACAATAGTTTGGAATAGTCACAGAAGAAATGGTTAATCCGGTGTCATAGTATCCCAATCACCATGAAAAAGGAAATGTTCTGAAGTTGAAAGTGATAGACTTAGAGGCAGAGAGATCTGTGATAGCTGTATTGTCATCTGTCTATGCAATCGGTGTCCATGTAAAGTCGACTCTCGCCTTTGTGCAGATGATTTAGATATATATTCATGTGATATTTTTTGTTATTTACTGTAGCATATATAACGTAAGAAGAGTTTGAGGATATCAAAGGGGTAATCGGCATCCGTAAATCAAAGAAGACAGACTACACAAAGGCAAAAGGAAAAAGGACAAAAGGACAAACAACGACCTACAAAACATTGCACATTGAACTAAAGATCGAGTAACGCGAAACCCACTGCCGGGGGTATGTTAAAAATAACGGGGGTGAACTCGGGTGCTCCGGAAGGGTAGGCAGTTCCTGCTCCACTAGTGGCATCCGTCGTGTTACTCTAGTTACAAATCCGGTGACAAGTCATGAATGAGAAAAGGACCGGAAAGTGTTTACAACAAATGGAAATTATTTGTGGATTTTAATACATTTTATTGCCCTCCAATAAATGTTAGAGACAACCTAATAGGCAATCAAGAATGGACAATCCAGATACACAGGCAGCATTAGACATAAAATAAAGAACGAAGACAAGCAAAACAGAAACCACAACACATAAAACTAAAACGATGAGCAACAAGGACCCCATAAAAAACCAGGGTTGAACCCAGGTGCTTGCGAAGGTAGTACTTTGCCTTTTATTTCCTTTTCCAGCCCTTTAGAATGAACACCTTTGAAGGCGCTAAATGATCAAATTTACATTTAATGCAGTTATACAAGTATCATCGATGTGCTTTAAGCATATTGAATTCATTTAATATCTTACATGTTACATATGGCAATATTAAGACATTCGGAGTTATTTATCGGAGTGAAAAAGGTCGGTACCATTTATAAGCAAATACCACCTACTTATTACTCGGTATAATATTAATTGAATGATCCCCTTTCTAAATGACAAAATATCATGGTCCACCCAATGATTTCATTTAGAAATAATGTGTAATCTGACTCTACCTACCTAGAACAACACAAAGCACAGCACTAAGCACAAAACAAAACATTACAAAATAAATCATTACAATACACAATCTAGCATTCAATGTAAACTGATTCTGAGCTTGTTAGCGGCTATGACCTGGTATTTTGTCTTTTTGTTTAAACATTGTACTTTGATACATTGCTTTTTGCAAGTTATTGACATTCATATTTCATATATTCACACACACACTTATTTACATAATATACACTTTTATGGTATATTGAAATAGACAATAATGGGATAGTTACTACGATTTGTTCAATCAATGTTATTTTGAAGTGTGGTATAAAAAAATCGGAAGTGCAAATCATATGGTGCCAGAAAAAAAACATGCACACTGACAAGCCAGAATCAACTTACGAAGAGTTACGTTGCTGAGACGAATTGTAGTATTTAGAATTTCCGTACCCATCTTGTGTTTTACTAAACCTGCAAATTAGAGCATAAATATACTAATAAAATATATGTAGAAAATCTATAAAATATATAAGATGAAAAGATCATTATATATCATGATTGTATAACAGTAGTAAACAAATAAAAACGTATATATCAAATTTAGTGCACACGACACATTTCTGTAATAACCTTCATATATTTCAGGTATGATATATCATATAAAATGTATCAAAAGGTTGGCGTCCAATATTCCCTTATTTTTATGCGATATCGATTCAAACCATACTTCATCGACAGGTTGAATGGTGCTGCTATTATTTTTGAAACTCTGTTATACAATAAGCAAGGTTATTACACGAATATTGAATTTACTACACCCACAAGCTTGTGCAATATAACATTCTGCTTGGGCCAATATTCACATTATTCGTGCGATAACTTTTTTTTTTAATTTTATGATGGAAATATATAGAAAGAATGAGTCGTATATTAATAGTATGATAGTAAAGGTATTCTACAGAAACTGATTGATATTGAATGTTAGTGTTTAGCGCCATGTGATTAATATTTCAGCCATATTTGAACGAGGTGGATGAGATAACAATCAGAAACAATTTCATTATATGACACTGGAACGGACATATGGAAATCTAAAAGAAAACCTACTAGCTGTATTATTACAAATATCATAAAGTGATTTTATTTTCTAAAGTAGCGAAAATGTGCATAAGGATAAGGCTACTTTGTGATTCGTGAAAAATATGTAAAACTATTATAAATTTTGAAATCATACCGTTTACTACAAAACAAAAAAGGATAATATCTGGTTAATCAAATGACATATTTAAAAGACGTCTTTTTACTACAGTTCGTTTTTTAATTGTCTTTAAATGATGTAATACCAAAACACGTGGTTTTGATGCTTATATAGAAATATCTTATTTAAGTATAATGTAATAACATATAGTCTAGAGAAATTGCGACTTTAATTAGATACTAAAAGTAATTTATTTTCTACAATAGATGAAATTATTATAATAGTTGAGAGATTATGAATTTTACAGAATGCTACAAAATACTTACAAATCTGGATAATTTTTTTTCATTGCATATTCTATAAATTTGAGAATTTTTTCGTAATTGACTTGACCTGGTATACTAGGATCTATAAACATGGACGCAATAAGTCTAAGTGTGTCTGGATGGGGTGCTGCCTGTAATACAATATATATCATTTATTAAGTTAAGATTAAAACATATCCAATAAAATCACCATAACTGGAATAAAGTTAAGTCATATGGGGTGCCAGTTCACAGATGTCTTTCCTTGATGCAAAGAAAATCAAATAGAACCACAACAACCTAAGTTTGCATTAAAAAGGAAAACATCATTAGGAACCTTATTCATGTGATACCACAAGCTTAAAATAACGTTAATGTCAATGTTCTATTATTAATAGCATTATTAATTAATCGCGTTATTCTGTATGAAAGTCCCAGAATAAACAGGTTCATGACTTTTATACGTATTGGAAAACCTTGAAATAAAAATGCAGCTATCTTATTTAGTGTACCCGACACGCTTATGGATACGCTTATAGTCAAAAGAATGGAAAGCCATACAATTCAAAAGATTGGGAGCAAGTAAACCAAAGGGCCTACACAACAACACGAACCTTATCAAAAACATGGGACAAACTTGTGTTTAGGATGGGTACTCAGTTCCTGCTCCACATATTGTAGAAACACATCAATCGTGAGTAGGAAATGAGACGAACGCAGAGTATATGTAACTCTGAAGATAATTTGTGAAGTTTGAAATAATTACTTATAATGACAATTATTGACAATGAAGACTTACGTTTTGAGACAACAAGCTCTGATTTACTCTGTCGAACGAACACCATCCCATAAATTGTTTATCGAATTTCGTGGCTTCAATATAAGCATTATATAACCTGTCTGGCTGTATATGGCTTAATTCATCTCCAATTATTTTAACTAACAGATCTTCGTCTGCTGCGGAAAACATGGCGGCGTCAGATGGTAATTTATATGTATCATAACGGTCTGTTGGTAAGTATCTTTGTAGAAGGAATTCTCTCTCAGATGATGCCCCGTAATTCATGCCACTATCGCTTTGTGTTTTTCGTTGTGGCATGAAATGTGCGTTTGATTGGAAATTCATTTTGGAATTATTCTCCGAATGATAACCATTCACAGGACGGTCGCTTGAAGGTCTGCCTTCGTGGTACTGTAACTTGTACTCGGTCTCGTTGGCTAGTCTTGGTGATTCTCCTCTATGTATCCAGGGTTCACTCTCAAAAACTGTGCTCATCTCATTCTTGTTCCTATTGGCTCTAATTGGTGGCAGGTTATTATACGGAGAAAGTGTTTTTGAATCTGGTCTTGTTCTACTTGCAAATGTAGGATTACCGTGAACGTTTGATGAAAAGTTGTCCTGAAATAACACCAATAAAGGATTTTAATTATGGATATTACTGCTCTGGAAACAATAATATAGTAACCGATATCTATCCGTAAAATGTCATAACATGACAAACACGTGATCGTTCTGGCTTCTTATGTAAAATAATTGAGTCAAAAATAACAAAAAACATCTGCAAAGTATTTATAAAATGTAGTGATTAAAAAAAACATAATATATATAATAATTAGCTATATATAGTAGAAACAACAATATATAGTAATACAGTAGGGTTATATCAGTTTTGAATATCAGCTTTTCTTTTGTCGCTTTAGGTATCCTGATCAATAAGAATAACGAATGTGGTTATCTATCTTTGGGATCTTTTGGAAAACTTTTCTCAAGTTTAGGTTCAAATACCAGAAATAATCATGCGAATTAGAATATCCGATAATCAAATTCTTCCTGATTTATTTAATCAATATTTTCTTTACATAAAGATATTAAGACACAATTCTATTGGTGTCTGTTAATTCTGATATTGCTTGATTAATAAAACGCACATTGGCTCTTATTCACTTTCACATATTTTGTAATAAAACAAGTATTCTTCTGTATTAATCATTATAAGTATTTATTATTCTAAGGAACCATTACATTGGCCTCGGACTACGGACTCGTTCGATAGTGCAGCTAAAACACATATCGATCTCTACAAAAGACTACAACTAATAATGTGTCGCTTTTGGGCTTTTATGTACCTACTAAAATATTCTAGTGTAGTTTTGTATATGTGTATCATAATGGATTTTGAAAAGGTAGATCTTTCATGATTAATTCTTGTTTAATGTTTTGTGTTCTGTTTGTTTCAAATCTGATCATATCTCAAAATAAAACTTAAAAATCTTGAATCTGAAATGTTTGTTAAAAAGCCTGAAAACAGTGAAAAATTATCACCGGATATGTTGCAAAGTTGAATCGTTTTATACTTAATATTGGGACAATAATGGCTTAATGTAGCATCATAGGGACGAATAGGAAAACAGACATATCTACTCATTAAGAAAGATACAAATACAAACACTACCAAAGTAATTCCCAGAATACACAAAATTCTAAAACGTCTATTGTATCTTAAGCCAGACAATCAAAATGACGAACAAATACAAAAATAAAAGAAGTAACCAATTAAACCCGACAAACCAATAGAATGAAATAAAATATAGTACATCTATATGGAACTATTTATACACCACTAAAGACCGGGGTACCGCAACAAGATGTACTCGATACATAGTTTTTACTCCGCAATAAATTGGACCGCTACAATATAACCGAAGTATTGTTGAAAGTGGCGTTAACCACCCATGCGCACAACTAAAATTATATTACTGTTAATTCTGCTTCTTTAATTGATACGTTGCCTTTGTACGTGAAGTGTGAAGAGTACAGGAATCACAATCAGAATCAGACAAAACAATACCGGTAAAACAGCTCCGGATGCACGAAGCTAAGATGGATTTAATAGTTATTATTTACATTACACTGGCAATGTAGAGGTTTATAAAGACATAAGGAATTCTACGTAAGAAAATATACCAGTTAAATACCGGCTACTAAATAAATAACTACTGAGGTGTATCGTTGATCAGAATGGTATGGTAAAATAACATGACATTGACCTTTAGGCAAATATTAAACATTGTATGTTCTAGTTTTGTTGGGTAGATATATAAAACAGACAACTGCTCCGCCATCTTTGTTGTCATGTACGATTTATAAAAATCATACAAATCTTATGCCAGTAGCTCAGAGAAAGATCACAAATAATAAAAGATAATATTCATAAGGATCTATTACAAATAAATAAATGATTGTATTTACCTTGTCGAAAGGATTTCATTTATTCAAAATAGTAAACTTTATTTTGAAAAATGGGGAGATAACTCAACACAAAACAAAATGAGTTGTTGTGTATTGCTATCTTACAGTTGTTGGTTTTTTGGGGGTTTTTTTTGTTGTTGTTGACAAATATGGTTATTGAAAGAATGACGTAAACATCAAGTTATACAACAAGTATAATTTCCGTAAACAAGACGTCGAAACAATTATTAAGTCTACCATAATTGCATCATTTAATATAAATGTTCATCTTGTCAATCTTTTTTTCAGTTGTCACTCTGCTATCAATTTACTTTGACAATTTGATCATTAAGGGGTTTGAAATCACAGTAGTTCCCTTTTTTCACTGAGCAAACTCATAGATCTCTTCAGTTTAACACAAGACTCTATCTTGAATAATGTGTCATGCATAATGAATCTCTAGGAAAGGCATCAGGCTGTTGAACATCCAAGAGAATGGTCTTTTAATAGTTTGCCACGCATAGAAAATAACATAACTGCATAACTATGGAAATTTATCACGCAGTGCTGCATTCAAGATAATCGTGATTTAAAGTAGCAATTCTAAGATAGTGAATTTAAAGTTTAAAGAAAAAAGGGATAGCAAGCATTTTACTTACCAAGCGCATTAATGGACGAAATAGTCTCTAAAGAAAACAAAATACTGCTGTCATGAAAGCAAGCCATTTGATAGAGGCACTGAAGAGGGGATTAAGTTTATTATGAATTATAATTAGCAAAATTCTGATTTAATAATATAGCAGTTAAACAAATAAGTAATGTTAAATAATTAGGAAAGGTTATATAATGATTAAATATACTTCTTCAATATACAAGTTAATAAGAAAATAATTACTCCTTTTCAAATCCTCTCTAACAAGTTCATAAGTATTTAAATGCGAATATGTTAAATTTAAAATTTCACTTCTAATGTGGAACATTAATTCTAAAAAGAAACAGTGGGCCATTTAAAAACATTCGACAAACAGTAACACATTAGCACTAATCAATAGGGTTAAATATAAGTAGTTAATTTCACAAACAGTTCGGGTGTCTATTTCAGTGGTATAAGGTGACAAGCAACTTGGTCAGAATTAAATCTTATTAACATTTTAAAGTATAGCTGCTTTTGATGTGTGTCAAAGTACAACATTATTCAACAAAAATAAAATACCATATACTTAAATGTTCCTTAAGTTATAAATGAACGCCGTTCAAATAGACTTGTACTTCAATACTAATAAGAAGTAGTTAGTATTAAACATCATATAGTAACACTGGTACTGACATTAATACATGTCATGTAATCTGTGGAACATTTTTGAATCGATGTAGAATACCTTTCATTGGATCTGAATATTTGGTGTTCAACGAAAAATCAACTTTCTGTAGAAATACTTCAATACAATGATTGTTGAAATACGATGTGGTCGTTAGTTCTAAACTATATAGAATTACAAAATATCATTCCTACTGGAATTAGACGGGTCAAACGATCTATGCTCCGAAAGTCCTACTCAAGTTAGATGTTTCATGCTCCGAAAGTCCTACTCAAGTTAGATGTTTCATGCTCCGAAAGTCCTACTCAAGTTAGATGTTTCATGCTCCGAAAGTCCTACTCAAGTTAGATGTTTCATGCTCCGAAAGTCCTACTTAAGTTAGATGCTTCATGCACGTCCATGCCTTATATACATACCACATTTTGTCTACAAAACTGAAGTAGTTTCTGCTTCTAACATAAAAATGATTCCTTTTTAAATTCTAGTACATTTTTTTAACTATTCTAAACGTAAACAAGAGTTGGGTGTTAGTCAACCTATTATTATTCGTTGTTTAACGCCATTTTTTGCGTCAATATGTCCACCAGTTGTATGGTAAAGCTTTAAGTAAACACAATAACAATGACAAGGAACATGAGTTAGTTAAGGTATTACCTATAAAACATGACAGAGTGATATCAACAAATAAAAAGGTTAAATCAATAGGAAAAAATAATATAATTGACTAAAAGAGTAGAATTATAACACAAGACTATAATTACGTCTTTACCTCCAGTTGTATGAAGGAGGGATCATGTCTAATTTACGTTATTTGTGAATGCTTGTATTATAGTGTTGTCCAACGCAAATTGTTCTGTGTCTTTCGTTTTATTAGTCTTGTGTCTTGTGTACACAATGATGCCAGTTTCTCTGCATTGTCCATTCTTGATTCCCCATTCGGTAATCTCTAACGTTTATTTACAGTACAATTTTCTTGCTGATAATTCCGCATCTTGGAAATACAGTTCTATACACCCAAATGTCATCAAAACGATAAAGATTCCCAGATGTAGTATTTATCATGTTAATTATATAGTACCGCTCTACTCCAGACTACAGGCCGTTTCACATTTGTTATATTCATTGTTAAAATACTATGCCGTATTTTGTGTCTGGGTGTAAAGTTGAATTGTCTGTCACATTTATTTACATCCACGTCCTTTCTTACTAATAAATTGATTTCTTTTGAAGATGAAAGAAACACAACCTAAAACTTTAGTAATATTTGATTGATGTTCACCGCCCAGGAGTCGCCATTAATGACCTGAAAGCTAGGATTCGATGAATATGTAGCTAGATCTTTCAATATTGTGTGTTCTGTTCTACACACTACTTTTGTTGGTTCCAGTCCATTTGTATACGGAATCTAAATGTTCTGAGCACAACTTCCAACTGATACGGTGTATGATTATACAGATTAAAAACTGCCCAGAAAAGTTTTAAGAAACCACTGATACCACTTTAAAAAGATAAGTAATGGAAATCCAGTCCATTTGAAATCGGCGATTTATTATGACAATTTACAGCAAATACAGAACATGAAAGCAAACAAGAAAGTGCTAAATATGTGATCAATAGGAAACATGTGTAGTTTATCACGCTCAATAAATATGGCAAATACAATGCATAAACAGTTACCCAACTTGATTAAAGGGAGATAACTATCTTTCTAATAGCGATAAGATACACATGTTTCCCACCTTTAGAGGTGATGTGCAGTCATTTCAATGACCATTAATGAGATACTATTACTAGTAATTGTAGTGATGTTAAATGAAACATATGCTACAGAGGTCTTGTAATTTCACATAGTTATTATGCAAATAATTTGTAGATTATTTAAGTTTGGTTCTTCCACTTTTGGTTGGAGGAAATAAATAAAAGCGAAACTTATATAATTTTGTTGTATGGATAATTAACGATATACCATCTATTCCAATATCTTTATTTCCATAAAGACAATTTAAAATTATTGATATAAATGTTATAATTAAGCAAAACTTATGCCAATAATTTGAAATGAAAAATTACAGACATGATGAGCATAAACCTGCACTCAAACATTTAAGCTGGTATAATATAGCTGTGAAGAAGAAAACTACGAAGTGTACTAATGTCAACAACTGGTCCCTACCTCTCCGTACTCGATGTTATTCACCTCCGGCTGATAAAAACGAAAAGTTATTATTATAAATTACGTCTTACATGGATAACTAAAAACATTTTTTTTTATATTAATGCCCATCAGTTTTCATGCTTTGAAACTTTTTCGTGTTTATGGATGTCAAAAAGAATCGTTACAATTTTACTAAGCATCAACTTGTATAAATATTTTGTTTTTGTTTTCAATTCATAATCAACATGGAAATCATTTGACAATCCACAAATAATAATGATTTTTCTTTTAAAATATATCGGTCGTACAAAAATTATTTCTAATACGGAAAGTTACCATTGTACTGAGCCATGTCCTCACTGCATTGAATTATTTGTTTACAGAACATGACTTTTAACAAAGAAAGATAAAATCGTTCCTTAAATTTTGGCTTGGCTGACACAATTCTACATTTAACAGAATTACTGTCTTTCTAAAATGTCGTTAAAATTGTATGGTAATAATTATTATTTCAATCCATTTTTTTTCCATATTTGAACATGTAATTTAGCCTGAAAACCATGGAAACAAAAAGCTGTACATTTCATGTTTCTTAGTTGCATCGTTAAAACACTTATATTTTTATTAATATTCACTTGTGTCTATGCCATAATGAGTGTGTCCCTTCAGAATGTTTAGATTCAATATGTCTTATATACATCTTTGTTTGCTATGTAAATATACATTTATTTTGGGAACTTTTCTATTCTGTGTGTTTACGTATCCAATTACTTACTATGATTAAATGTGTCCTCTTGGTTTTATATTAAAAGAAAAGATGAACAAAAGGATCGTCCCCTATTTCATAGTTAAATATGGTTATTCTAATATTTTATATATTTTACAATTAACGTGATAATGTTATGCCATGATATCAAGCTTAAGGTAGCTATATACAAATGTACCGAATTTCGACAATGTACGACAATGTCGCTAATTTCATATTATGTGACATTCCTGTCGATTGGCCACATTAACTGCCTTCTATCAATCGATAGATGGCGACCGATGACGTAAAATATGGTAGAAATTTATATAATACCCATATCAAATGTTTCCGATTGAAAGTCAAATAAAACCAGTAAATAATTGATATTTGAAGCAGATCAAAGCATAATAATTGTATTTATTTAAATTGTACTTGAATAGGTCTATATATACTCATGATTGAAAAGAGGAGATAAATAAAGGGGATTTTATTCAAGTATACTGGGGTTAAAATAAATGTCATCCTATTTTTTCTTTCAATAAAATATACAGTCCTCCCCCCTAATCCCAATTCTCCTAACTTTTAGAAATTCCCATATGAATGTATTTTCAAGAAATTGAGGCCATTCCAAAATCCTTCAACATCATGAGAATTGTGTGACCTATTTCACCTTGTTATAGCCTGAGGCAAAACACGAAACCATGTTTTGTTTATTAAATCGAATCAAACCTTTGATTATAAACTATAACAAGCAAATGTTGACTGAAATGCAACGTAAATTATTTCTTATATATATAGCTACCTTTAAGAATATGATCAAATATCCATAATCATACACAACAATCAAAATATAATGCAGCTATAGCTCTGGAATTTTGGTAATTTGTTCGAATTATAAGCCGGATTTCATTTTTAAGCCTTTGTTTAGTTATAAATGGATCAAGGTTGCAATGGTAGTTTATTAAAGGCCAATAAATAAATATATATATATTATAATTTCACTGGGCTATTTGTCAGATTTTAATATGCATTTATTTAATACAAGAAATTTCTAAAATGACAGAAATTCTGTTAACCTGGCTATTTGGTTGGGCTAAAAAAAGGACAAAAAGGTCCTCATGCATTTAAACAGAAACATTTACATAAGGCGGAAATGTTGGGTTCATTGATTTACCATTTTTTCACGATTCTAATTACTTGGCCAGGAAGATTAAAAATATTATGTATATGATTCAGGATTTGGGTAAAATGTTCTTGGCAAACGTTGTCGAGCTGGTTATTGTGAGAGGGTAAACCATTTTACTCGTATGTAGACAACACATTCCTGGCCACATCATTTGATTAAGAGAGTGTGTGTTTAACCCCGCCACATTTTATTGAAGTGCCTGTGTGGAATTGTTTTGTTTGTCACTTTATTATTAACATTATATGCTGCCATTTGAAAAGATTTCAAACCATTATATGTGATAATTTGTACTTACTCTTTGAGAGCTAAAATATCCTTTTGTTCCTTCTGCGAGGAGCCTGGGGTCTACTTTGGTAGGATTCTCTGCTATATTCTGTATAGGAGGAACTCTAGGTCCATAGCCACCAGGTGAATTAGGTGTACTCTCACTACAAACAAAATAAAACTCACTAAGGAACACACTATAATAACGTACTTACTTATATGAATTTTAAAGTCAGATTACATTTAAATTGATGTAGAAATCTGGTTCTTGATCGTTATACTTTAAGCCCAAGGCTTAACATTTATTTGCTCTGATATTTTGGTACACAATTAGACCGTAATTAAAGTCAAACTTAAGTGTTTTAAAAACAGAGATTAATCTGAAATATGTTGATGTTTTGTATAGGGACAGGTGATCTTGCTATTATCAACTTTTACTGAGAAATAAAAACTAGAACTGTCCGCATAGCGGGACTAATACCCCCCCCCCCTTCACTCTGACTGTGTCCAAGATTATTGAAAACTAAGTCTACACGGAAAATATATTATTTGTCAAATTATAATGTTTAACACATTCAACAAAAATAAAAACGTCGTAGCATAAAAACTGTAAGAGGAGTTGCACGGAAAACAAACCATGTAGCCTTTCAGCCAAATTCACAAATAAAAAAAAATAACTAAGTTCAACAATCTATATTTTTTGGTAAGATTCATGAAAATCAAAATCCTTAAAACATGCATATCTTTGATATGAGTACAAATGTTCTGCAATGTAAAAACTTCCTAACTTACAAACTGTAGGAGGAGATGCGCAGACAAACCATGCACCCTTTTTGCCATATTCACACAAAAATGGCTAAGCTCAACAATCTATATTTTTAGTAAAAATGCGCACAAAAATCAAAATCTTTACCACATGCACATCTTTGATATATGTACAAACAATCTACAATATAAAAACTTCCTAGCGTAAAAACTGTAGGAGGAGTTGCGCGGACAAACCATATACCCTTTTAGCCAAATTCACCCAAAAAAGACTAAGTTCAGCAATCTATATTTTTGGTAAAAATTCATGAAAATCAACATCCTTACCA
Source organism: Gigantidas platifrons (assembly GCA_002080005.1). Classification (NCBI taxonomy): domain Eukaryota; kingdom Metazoa; phylum Mollusca; class Bivalvia; order Mytilida; family Modiolidae; genus Gigantidas; species Gigantidas platifrons. Next base: position 365,093 of record MJUT01003160.1, read on the forward strand.
CATGCACATTTTTGATGTATGCACAAACGATCTGCAATATAAAAACTTCCTAGCGTAAAAACTTTAGGAGGAGTTGCGCGGACAAACCATGTACCCTTTTTGCCAAATTCACCAAAAAATGACTAAGTTCAACAATCTATATTTTTGGTAAAAATGCACAAAAATCAAAATCCTTACCACATGCACATCTTTGATATATGTACAAATGATCTGCAAAATAAAAACTTCCTAGCAGAAAAACTGTAGGAGGAGTTGCACGGACAAACCATGTACCCTCTATGCGGACAGACAGACGGACAAACGGACAGACAGACAGGGTGAAACCTATATACCCCCCAAACTTTGTTTGCGGAGGGTATAATAATTCGTAAAATATAATATTTTTCTTTCATCACAAGGATCTGAATATCAGTAGACAGGCACGAAACAACTCTAAAATACATTTATATGTGACAATTCCATAGAAAATTTGTTTCGTTTTCTAAGCTATTTCATAGATTTGCGTCACCATCTGTAGTTGTCTTCCTGGAGTTTTGGTTGTTTAAGAGTTGTCTTTCTTGCTGTGATTGGTGGAATGTTGTTTCTTTTTTGTTATTGTGCTTTGTCGTGACTGAGTTTGTAATTCATATTGCACCTGTACCATTCATGTACTAGAATACCACCACTGACTCTGCGTTCATTTGCCACGGCAAACATAGATGATAAAAGGATATGTCTGGCAAGGTCTCGATACAATCTACCCAGGTGACAACACAATTACTAAACGAAAAAGGACAAATGGACAAACAAAGGTCAACAGTTCCACCAATATCAACAAAGCGATAATATATAATAGATGATATTTTGTGGAAACGTCGTGTTCTCCATTTGGCGTTTTTTCCCATACCAGCCTGATAGTCGGTATGTATTACAATGAGATTACTATACAGGCAATGGGCATGGGTACCACTTCAACAACAATTGCACCTAAATAGTTTCGGTCCGTTTTATATGACGAAAAGAAACTGGAGTGCCTACAGAATGCCAACGACCATTGGATAGTCACTAGCAATATAAAGACTTTTGATTCTAAAGGGGTAATCAGAATCCGTAAATCGGAGAAGAACAGGCAACATAAAGGCCAAAAGAAAAAGTACAAACAACGATCTACAAACATTACACATAAAACTAAAGATCGAGTAACACGAACCCCACTAAAAACCGGAGGTGAACTCAAGGGTTGCCATTGATACCCACTTTCATAATAAAGTGTTTATAATACTTACTATGTGGTTAGATTTTCTATAACTGGTACCCGTTTGCCTCCTATGATTTTGATACCAATCTGTGGTGTATGATTTGTGGCAAATGGAGCTGTGGTTGTTGTAAGATTGTTTGCACGCATGAAGTCATATTCCATTCGTTCGCTCTGCAAAACACAAAGTAAAAGAAAGATAAAATATAATGCTAAATAGAAACGAACAAAGTACTGAATGGAAAAATAGTGCATGTCCTATAAAGAACGCAAACAAGAACTTGAAACACTGTATCTTATAAGAAGTTGTAAGAAATTATTTACGATTTTCAATAGCTAAAGAGTAATTGACGCTCTTTTGGCATTATGTTATATTACGGAGATTGGTTGCATCAAGGAATTATATAGTAGGATTCTTGGTTGCATTGCTGGAAGAAATTGGTGAATCATCTCATACCACCAAAAGGTACACCTAGACATCTACACCTATAGACAGACGTGACAATATGTACTGACTGCATAGGTAGTTGACTATTTAAGGAATATTTGAAATTGTTGAACAGGTTATACGATATAACCTGGTTTGGGTCTGTTTACGCTTAATAAACCGCGAAGCGGTTTATGAAAAGCGTAAACCGACCCAAACCAGGTTATGCAAGTATAACCTGTTGAACAATTTCAAATATTCCTTATAATTTAAGTTTTACTGCAAAATTTAATGATTCCTCTATTTTAATAACGATTATTTCATGTGACTATTTGAATTTGTCGTTGGCGGATGAACATGTTGGTGACGTCACAATACCAACCCAGGTTATCGAGTATAACCAAAATTTTCTCCAGGCGGATTAGCCAATCAGATTGAAATATTCAAATCAAATTAAATTATTCAACTATAACACTACAACGGTCACGGTGGCCCTAAGTCGTCATTTGCCGTATTACCAAAATTCAGGACGAAATGGTGCAGATGAAAGTCGATGCAGTAACATCGTTGAGAGCAGTGCGTGTGAGGTCACACAGCAAAGTTCAGTGGAATGAAGGTTTAAGGTCAAGTATAATACCGTGAAATGAAATATTCTGGCCTGTTTGTGGTGACCTTGAACAAACAAAACTATAAGAGGAAATGTAAATATTATTCTCCAGCATAATTGTGTTTTAAATTAACAGCCTAATAATTTGTCAATATTTGATAAGTTGTCAACTAATATACTTAATAACATTAAAATATATTCACTTTTGCTCATCAAATATGCAGTCAAATTCATAATACTGAGGTAATAAGTAATGACAAAACAATATAGATACCAAAGATTATTAAACTCACTCGAAGTTCCAATATACCGGGATTTTTCATAGACGTTGGACTTTCGATCGATTTCTGTTTCTGATTTTATCAGGTTAAAGAACGTCAATTTTATTTAATAAACTTAAATGTTGAGAACAAATAAAGATACGATTTGAACTTTTTGAGTTAATTAAATTTGTTGGTATCATGTTTTTCAACAATAAATTATACATTAATATAACTAAATTGACAGATTGTATTGCCTGTTACAATATTGTTACAATTCAGATGTCAAAATTATACAATCATATCTCTACATTCATAATTCAAGGACAAAATATATTGAATAAAACTACATAGAAACAGTTACGTTGGTATTCTTATATCTTCTGTATTTTTACAGTGATTGGTTATGTTAAATTTATAGTTAGTCCATCATAGACACTAAAGTTCAGCTTTATCGACGGAAATATCAAAATATCTTAAACAAACATACAGAGAGATTAAGTAAAAATATTATCAATTATGGCATGCAAGCCTAAAATTATTGAACAATTTAGAATTGGAGAGTTTAAGTAACAAATGATAACACAGCAGGAACTCCCATGACAACATAGAGCTTATAGTCCTAGACAATTTTTATAAATCGTCCAATCAGAACACAGTATTGGTTGGATACAGCGTTCCGATTGGTCGTTTTTTTTTGGGGTAATAGAAAATAATTAATATTTGACCGTTTTTGATCGTATTGCAGAACACTGTATCCAATATCAACAAAGTTCCGAATGGACCATTTTGGAATAAGAGTACGAAAGTCACAATCGTTTACAATCAGAGTGCAAGCAATCTCTTAACGTGTCCAAAACAAGTGGCTAGTGCCCGGTCTAAAAACGTCACAAACGTTGGCGCCTTTTAAGACTGGAAATAGTAGTGCGCAGCACAATTTTGAACACACGAAAGAGAAAGTTTGATGCTGAATTCATTTAACAAAAAATAAAACAACAAATAGGAGTGAAGAATTGGTTGGAAAAGTAAGTGAATGCAAAAGTATTTAGTATTATGATAATCAAAGGACAAAACATCTTTACATCGTCTGACGGGTGCATACCATACTGATGTCCAATTAATGAAGAATCAGGGTAAATATTCTAGTAAAACGCAGTCTTGATACACTTACAAAAATTCAACAACTGTACAACAAAACAGGAAAACAAAACTAAGCTAAAAGATTAAATACTTAGAAAGTACTGAATAATAAAAAAATAAATGTTTTCTATGATGAAAGAGGAATACCCACGTTAGAGAGGCATTGGTGACTGGATGGTTAAGTTCATTGAGAGAGTCTCAAGAGCTAATGTTTTCAGACACGTAAACACGTGTGGGGATTGTACCGGTCAGTTCGTTATATCTGTATGTAACGTCATCTCCAATAAGTCTGGTAGTCATGACACAGCTGAATAAGTGATCAAAAACAATACAGACTACATAGAACCGTCCAAGCTAGAGGAGATGGTTGAGAAAAAGGACCATCCGGATAAACAACAACAGCTATAAAACAAACACAAACAAAATGTCAATATTAGGTTTTTTATTATCAAAGGCAAGAGCTGTAAAATTAATTCCATTAAGTATATGCTACTTAACAATACACCAATGTAAACATAAGCATGCCGTTTGTAAAAACTAAACATTATTTGATCCATTAAGCTCCCCCACACTCATGAACATATATCAAACTATTATTAGATTTAATCTTTATCACATTAATGCACTTTACAACAGTTAAATGTTATTTAATTCCAATGCTGTATTCAGAGTTTTTTTAAATCTACAACTCTGATAGAACATATCTATTTAAATCGAGCATTGAAGAGGTTTTTATATCCACCTTGCGTTTTATTTTGTCAATGTTCTTCGTTGTTGCCAATGGCTACTTATGTTGATCAATGTTAAATTGTACTATACGATTCACATTACAAAATACGGTATGCCCTTAAATCCGATTATAACGAGAAGATTTAAAGTCAAAACCTAACATATTATATATCAATAGAAATAAGATATATTTACAGTTGTATGCTTGCATTCGTTATTTAATACTTTATTGTTGAACATTAAAAATGTATGAGAATAAAAACCTAGTTGTTACATACATTCTTATTGTATTTAGTAAAATAATGTAATACTATCTCACGGAATTTTCGGGCTTCTTGGAAAAAAGATCTAATTTTAATTTGATAATAGATGTAGATTTTACAATTTATTGGGATGTCCTCGTTCACAGAAGAATAAACTAAAGTTTAGCATTGCATTCCAAAGTGATTGTTTGAATGAACATAAAGTTAAAATGGTTTAGAGAGAAATAACATTTGTAGCAGGAAAATAAAATCAGATATAGCGAAAAATAAAAGTGGGAAGAACATATAAAACGTACGTTTTAAAAGATTATCGGGTAAAAGGGTAATCGGGAATGGAAAAAAAACAACACAAACAAATAAAACATGCAAAGTACACATATTTGGAGAGTATGAGTTCTCAGAACAAGTATGTCCAAGATATCTGGAGGTTCGCTATTTCACCAAACTAAAATAATGTTATAAAAAAACATGTATTGCTAGAGATAAAACTCCCTTCCATATAGATTCATTGTTGTTGCTAGAAGAAAGGTTGAAGATAGCAAGGTGATTCCTAAGCCGTAAGTCGAAGAAAGACAGACAATGCAATGGCCAAAAGAAGAAAGACAGACAATGCAATGGCCAAAAGAAGAAAGACAGACAATACAATGGCCAAAAGAAGAAAGACAGACAATGCAATGGCCAAAAGAAGAAGGACAAAATGACAAACAATGGTCTACAAAACACTACACAAAAACATTTTACAATCAATGAAAAAAGTGTATTTTGAGATTGAGACTGGTTCATTGAAAATATGAATCACAATGAGCTGAAACATGGGACACGACTCAAGGAAAGGGGACATTGAACAGTGCAAACAATCTAATTTTTTTCATTCACATTGCAATACATATTCTAAGAAACACAAATAATAATTAGAGCGCATAAAATGTTTGCAAGTGGACCAGATTCTAATTCAGGATGCATGGCAATCACGAAATATCGTATTTACCCGATAATCGTTGAGGGCACTTACCACATAGAGCATAAAAGTTTGACATAAAATCTCACTCAAAAAGCTATTCAAGTAATGTAGTACAACGAAACAAGCATTGTGTTGAGCGTAAATCAAAATACCCATTAAACAAACTGACAGCACGAAATCTCCCTAAATCATAGATTAATCAGCTAACGAACAGATATTACTGCAATTGTCTTTTTATAACGCACATCATATGTTGCATTAGCAATGAAAATATATTTATAGCTTATATTGAATAAATCATATATTACAATGTTGATTGTGAGTATTTGATAAGATTATAGTCTGAAGCCAGTTATTCTTAAATAAAATGTTACAAGTCTACCACCAAACACTTGTTATTAAATAAAATGTTACAAGTCTACCAAACACTTGTTATTAAATAAAATGTTACAAGTCTACCAAACACTTCTTATTAAATAAAATGTTACAAGTCTACTAAACACTTCTTATTAAATAAAATGTTACAAGTCTACCAAACACTTCTTATTAAATAAAATGTTACAAGTCTACCACCAAACACTTCTTATTAAATAAAATGTTACAAGTCTACCAAACACTTCTTATTCTATATTGCTTGAATTGCTAAAATATACATTTAGGAGCCCCAAAACACAATTATAAATTGTTTTTTTCGGACCAACTAGACATCCAAACTTTAAAAATGTTAACAGCGCAAGTACATGTGACTCCTTATGTTTTCTGAGAGAGAATGAAGAAGACACACATGAAGATATAATAATGATAATGATTATAATAAGAAACAGACCAACACCATCGTTGTTTTGAGGAGATTTATTAAAATCACTAGTTATTAATCTTTACATTAAATCATTTAAGCATTATATAATACAGCTGCCAACTACACCAAACAAGGTCAATGAAACCTCCACTGGTGGGTGGAATTGTTGTTTTTAATTGATCATTACACTTAATAATGCGTAGCATAAACAACCAGAAAATAAATAGACTGATCCTTTACATAAGGTAAAAATCTTAAATTAAATCACTAACATGAAATCTTATTAAATACATAAATATTTCAAGCATTGTGACATAGGTAAATTAAAGGTTCAATTTTTCGCAATAGTGTGTTAAGTGCCATTTCAGTATTAATGATTTATTGCTAAAATAAGTATTTTACCAAATATTTACAAAACGGCACACAATATGTTCAGTGACAACATTTTCCTTAGCAACAACCGATCAAACGCTTCCCTTTATTATACAAGGACTACACAACAGCACTCAAGGTGATTTTAAAACTATCCGAAGAGGCTCGTTTTAGCATTTAATCAAAGCATGTATTTTTCTAAGCACGCAATTAAAATCCTCAGAAACCTAACAGTAATAAAAGGGTCGCTTGTGAGAGAATCGAGTAATTACAAGAAATTAGTATTACTAATCCCAATGTCCGCTTATTATAGGAGTTCTCTGTATTCTGCTACAGGGCACCATACCATCAGGTTTATGCATACATCATAATAGAATATTGAAATGTAGAAATGTGGCATTTCTGTTGCTTTCAACAGTAGCAAAAAGCGATGTAGGCTGCCTGCACGGGATATATGAAATACACGAATCGTTCAGGAACGGACATATCGTATGACTGCCTATATTTGGACATTGTCATGACTCTGGACGGTTTGTAAAAGAGGACCTAACCAATGACAGCTTTCAATGATTTAACAGTTGTTTTAACTTATATATTCCATGCCTTTTAATGGTGGCAATCAAATCATGCATCAAAATCATTCCTTTATTGTTTTTTTTTTAGGTTAAAATCATGCAAACATAAAGTTTGGATGCAATCATGATAGTTTTTAGTAACCCTTACCTTATATTTTACACCGCCACTTGTATGACTGTTGGTCGACATTGTACGTCCGTCTTTAGTAAAGTTGACAGTTGTACGTTTGCTTAGTATGTCAGTTTCACCCAAGGTTACAATTGACATTTTACCTCGATATCTCATCAAACGTTGTCAAATAACCGTTATAGATACATTGTTATCATCTATGGTCAAGTTTCTTTTATGTCCAAAATCAATTGTAATGTTTTAATTTGAGTTTGTTAAAGATCTAAAGTATTTAATGAAGAACAATCAAGATCGTGTTTCATGTCAATTAAATGTACATTTCATTGTTATGATTGACAACTAAAACCATCTATGACTATCATTTATGTTTGTTTTATGTGTGTTCCAGTATAATATTACATGTATGTAGACCGTAGTTTAAATTGATGAACAGAGATAGATATACATCAATCAACTGTTATTTTGTTTTATTTTGTTTATAAACCTGACAAGAAGTGCTTACCTTCCCGGAGGAACTGAGTTCATCCCTGGTTTTTAGTGGGGCTTGTCTTCCTATTAGCGTATTATTTTGTGTATCATTGTTATACATGACTTATCAGTAGGTTTGTAACAACAGTAACACAAATGGTGCCACATGTGGAGCAGGAACTGTTTACCCTTCAGGATCGTATGAGTTCACACCTAATTTTTTTTTTTGCGCATTGTTTTGTGGAACATTTTTGTCATCATGTCCTTTTTCTTTTCTTCCTTCGATTTACGGGTTCCTATTATCCTTTAGGTATCTTTCAGCATTACTGTCAGAAAGTTCCAAAATTAGGAAAACAAATGTTTAGCAGTGATGGTAAACAATTCCACTAATATGTATATAATCTTGAATTTTGATTTTACAAATAAAGGTTGAAATTATGACATTCAATGTTCTACTGTTCCTTACATTAACTTTATCCTAAGTTTAACAAATCAAAATCGACAGGTTGAATAATTTAACATGATTGTGAGGTCCCTGTAGGGTTAACCTCTTTATTCTTGAGATCCGATATTGTACAATGAAATATAACCGTTTGTTTTTCCTTACTTCAATTATGGCATACTATAAGACTAAGACATGGGACTCATTTGTGACTTTCCTGCTAAGGTCTCCAGGGGCTAAAGCAGAAATGTGTGGTTTACAATATTACAAATTTAATCTGGTTAAATGTACTGATTTATGTTCAGGCATAGTCAAGAGAAGTTCGAAAAGCCGTTGTCTAATTATTGTTGCTTTTGAGAGAATAGAAGAGACCGTATATCATTGTTGATTCATGAAAAGATCAGGGGGTAACATTTATATTTATGTTTGAACATTTCAGTTCCCTAATAACATAATTTATCAAAACTTAGGTCAATCTCCTTCTGACAAACATAACAACACCAATGCAATAAATAAAGGGCAAGCCTAATAATATATCAAATAACACGTACCAAATACCATGAGTGAGAACAGTGTTAGTAGTATAGTGATTCACGTCACTTTCAACTATATTTCAGTTATATTGTGGTGGTCAGTTATATTGGTGGAGAAAACCGGAGTACCCGGAGAAAACCACCGACCTGCTGCAAGTCATTGACAAACTTTATCACATAATGTTGTATCGAGTACACCTCGGCATGAGCGGGATTTGAATTCACAACGTTAGTGGTGATAGACACTGATTGCATAGATAATTGTAAATCCAACTACCATACAATTACGACCACAGTCGCCATTGTGAGTGAAAACAGGTGCTTGGGAAGGTAGGAATATTCTGTATGACTCTGGTTGTTCATATATTTACACAATGACCTTTTCTGTCAAAAGTAAAAAAAAATGAGCTACTGTATCTTGCTAGCATAGTTAGTTGTCGCAGAACAAAGTTTTGTCTATATTCTTTTTAGCAATTTACAAAACATCATTGACCTTGCCATTTTCATGTTATAGAAACAGTAATTTCCCTTTTTAGAAATAGTACTTCTTGAAATACAAATTCACCTTCAATGAAATAAAAATCCATCTTAATTAAATACAACTTGGTCTGATTTTTAAAGAAATACACATTCATTTAACAAATACAATAATATTTTCATAGAAATACAAGTTGACCTTCATAGAAATAATAATTGATTGTTACAGAAATGCATGTACAAATTGATCGTAACATAAATATTGATTAACCTTTTTGAAAGTAATAACCAATACAAATTAGATTTAAAAAATATTAATTTTGGCACCAGATTCACAAATCACAAAACACGACTTTCATGTTACGAATTAAAACTATTGGTTTGAAAACCGTAGAAAAAAACATCACTTATATAAGTCATTTAACTTTCAGATTAACTTTTCTTTTCAATGCAAAAATAATTCTTATTTTACAATTTAACTTCAATTAGAACCTATTAAGATGAATGGGTCTTGTTTGACATACAGGATATATGTAAAAATAATCAAAATGCTTGAACAATTTGTTTGTATCTCATAGTAACGTTACAGTTATATAAACACATGTATATACAAATTGATTTCTAATGAAACTTATTGTGTAAAGTTTAAGGAAACGTATAGCTGTAATATATGTGCAAACATGCATAGGCGCCAAATTTATCTATTTGCATTACAATAACTGAGAAATTTAAATGAAAGTAGGCATGATGAAATATACAAATATGTCCGGTTACGTATACAATGTATAGTTGTATCATTGTATCAATAAACAGGTAGATTGTATTAAAAAAAATCACATTTTATACCGTTTTTAATTTAAGGGATAAAAATAAAAGGGAGAAAGTTGAATTTATCGGCATACTTTAAAGATTTCAGTTTTTCTATCGTTTTGTGGATTGCACAACACTGGGGGATATTAAATCTGCTTGTTACTAATGTGCATCTATATAAATATTGCTTTCTTTGATGTGTCTTATCTTTGTTAAATGTATATATAAAAAAAAAAAGAAGAAGTAATTTCAATTCAAATGATTTTGCCGTTTCATTTCAAATCATATTTTGTTCAGAATTTGGTGAAAAAGTATGTCAATATACATCATTATTAGTCTATTAAGTCAACAACAAAAATAATCTTACCGTTACGATCATATCATTTTAGCCTATCAGTGAATGTTTTTATTTTACAAAAACAAACAAACGATCAAATAGAAAGTTAACATACTTTAGGTCTTTTACGGTGATCTGTGAGTGATGGTGGTCTGTTCTGATTGTTGTTCTTAGCAGGGACATCTGGAGCCCATACCCATGCCATCCTGAATAGTATATTCGTTAATCCTCTCGTGTGCAAATTCACGTAAAATTATGTACACAAGATAAGTATCTTTCTAAAGAGTTTTGCAAACAAAAGCCTCTTCTTCCGATCAGGGATTTTGAAAGCGGATTCCTTATCACTTTTAGGTCTTGTGTTTTCACTGTGTTCCTTTTAAACAATAAGGGTAACCTCGTATGTTACACTATAGATCAGTGAAATTCTCAATAAGTAAATACTCCTGACAGTTTAAAATAGGAAACGTTTGGGTCCCTACAATTGAATAACAACGGGATGTCATAGAAAGCTCTATGTTTGCATTCGACTTATTATCGGATTAAACATTTGATTGATTCGGATATCATAGGCAAACAGTCGTCACCATAGAACGTCTGCTTTTGATATACATTTGAACATTTAATAAGAAATAATATGCTTAAGCGTATCTTTTGACAAATTGGCTCGTGGTTTGATCAAAAGATGTGTTTTTAATTCGTAGTTCAATTATTTTGGAATCCAATGGGTTAATTCATAGTACTTACTCGAGGTGACATACGTGTGTACTTCGATAATAGACCGGTATCAATTTCAAGTAATTTTGTTTCAATGCATTGTTCATAACCCTTCAATCAAATAAATTCCCCAATGCAATATTACAAGGACTTAAATTTGACAGAGGCGTTAACAGGGGTGTTTTATAAACTCTTGTATAACCAAGAAGTAAACATTGCTACATTTATAATTGTCAAAACTTTAATACTAATAAATTGCTCTAGTCGATAGAAAGTCGGCCTAGTTTTAAGACGTAAAAACGTTAACACAAGAACAAAAATCATAATAAAATAAAAGACGTTCTTACAATTATCAACTATTTCATTTGCAAAATTCTAAAATACTTAATTTCAGATTTAAAATAAAAACCTCCCATGGCCTTTCAGAACGTTAGAAAAATACAATGTCCTTTCAAAATGACAAATTTTCTATTGACAGGTTAATTCATTGCAATTACTAATTTTCCTATTGTTTTCCCGTGTGTTTAAACACATTATTCCTTTTAAAAAAACATTTTGCAAGCACGTCTGACCACTTCAGGTTTACTGTAATTGAAGCAGTGTAATTTGAGAGATTTTGTCTTTAGATATACACGACAATGAAGTGTTGCTTTCACATGGTAGTAAATCAGAGGATAATCACGGTGTTTATACATTCTGTATACCTGGAATGTTACCTAACAAACTTATAACGTTTTATGTTAAGCAAATTATGTTTACATAACAACTGTATTTAAATATAAACTTTTTATGTAAATCAATGATAACACTGTATGTTAAGGAAGTACAAGTGCTTGTGATTTGTTTTTAATTGTCACGGGTACTCTTTAACACTGAATACATCAGTTTTAATCACCCAAAGAATCCCAGCCAAAGTTGCCAAAAGATATCAACCTAGGGCAGTTTGAATATTTCTGTCTGAACTGTATATCATAACTGAAGTTGTGGATGACACCTCTGTACATTGGTTATAAATGTTTTAGATATCTTGGTTGACTAATATGAGAATTAAAGTGCAATGTCATCATGCAGTCCACGTATATTCGAGAGATACATTGAATCCAAATTCAAAATGGAGTAGCCATTCTCATTTGTAGTGGCTAGAAAACAATTTAGAAGAAAAAATTCAGGCTCCGAAATAAGCATGATACAAGAGCACAGCAACAAATCCAGTAGCGGTAATGAACATTTTTTTTTTTCAAGAAATAACAGAAATATTGGGAAATAAAAAGTCAGTCTTGTATATTTCGTGAAATAAAATACCCAGTATATGAAACGTTATATTTAGTACTATACAATACAAAATCGGCAATAATGTAAAATTAAGTAAGAAGAAACAGCTAAATGATCGAACAATACAAGCTCTCCATAAAACCCTCAAGTAAAACCAGACTTTCCAGAAAGGTTAACATCTCATAACCCAATAATTTCACTATTATTTGTACTTTTATCTGAATTTAAATCTATAAATTTTTCTCTAGAATGAAAAGGGAAATAACTCTGTTTATTTTCCACTCAAATCATTGACGGGTAGATAGAGTGTACATTCTCTTTAAAATAAATATATTTTTAAGAAGGTCAGATAGAAAGTCTATGTTGTTATGTTAATATAGATATAAAACATGTACGGGTAACTATTTCTATTTCTTTAAATGACCATCGACACCAACGCTTATTATACATGCTCAGTTTAATTGCCATTTCTATACAATGTATACAGTTTTAAGTTGTGTTTGGTTTCTGGTGTGCTGCCTGCATATTTACAGATATGGACAAATACATAACTATGCTGTATTCTTTGCATAATTAATCCACAACCCAATGGAAATCCCCTTTTAAAAACAGAATCTATTTCTCCATGGAGGGTACAACCCCTCAGGAAAGGGTGTCCGCTAGTGGTGTGGGACGAATCAATGATCAACTCTCCCTCGGGACAGAACGTAAACTAGTGTCTCACGTTAAGATAATACAACGCTGAATTATAGTAAAAACAACTTGCATGATGAGCTCCTAATCAGCAACATATTGTTAGTACCAGTCGTTGGTGTTCGATTGCAAGGTACAAATTGTCAACCCTATCCATCATCTTCGGTTATCCTTGTGGATTTCAAGATATCAATCCAAAGGCCTGTCCCAGTGTCACCTTTAATCAAATATGACTCTTTGGTTTTGCATCGAAAATAGATGATAAACTGCTAATTTATACCCCAATCAAATTCTCAATTATTATATGCAATTGTTTTGGTTCATAATATGTAATGAAATATATAGAAGGAAAATGAGAACACATATCATTATTGAAATTTCAGTCTGATACAATTCATTGAAACAAATCACGAAACAACATATTATTAAATAATAAATTATGTATTGAATACAGTATTATGTTTCATTCAGATTTATATGTTTGTAAATAACATGAATAAACTTGAATTTGTAAATACTTATACAAATATTTTCAATTCTTTGGTGTAACTGGGTAATGATGGCGGTTCTATTGCTCAGTCCAGAACTGTCCAGTAGGTCTCAAGGTAGCTGATATGGGTGCCCTTCCGATTATGTGCTGTCCGATTATAAAACGGAAATCTGCCCACCGTGGATCATAGCGGGTAACGTTTTAGAGAGTGCCACACCATCTGCATGCTAATGCTCTCTTTTTATATTTCGAGGGAAAAATAACGCCTTTCAACAAAGGACTATGATTTGCGTCCCTATTGAATTCTTACTTTTAAAGAGGCAGTCAAAAAACATTGTCATAGTTGTCTCATTTTGCTTTCATATCTGAATAGTTCTAAGATATTGTTGAATTAGTTCTTGTCCTGAATATGCATGGAATCTTTACCGCTATGCGTTAGTTTGAAGATAACCAACAATCCCCCATTCTTACATACGCTTAATTAGGGTTTCAGATTAGCTTTCTACTTTACAGTGAATATGTCTTTTAGTACTATTAACGAAATATACGGAATCACAAACGATCATCTGAATTTATTTACATTTATTGTTCTGATCTCTGTATATCAAAAGAATGACGTTTTTCTTCACACTGTCATAATTATGTTTGAGGAGACATTTTGTAGGATCCTACGGTCGTCTATTCCCTACCGTATGTTTTTCATTATGTCTTTATTTATGTGATGTAGAACCCCAGATTGAAGTATCGTACAAAATAAATAATCTTAATGATTATACTATTTGTTTTTAAACAATAGAAAGTTTTATACAGACTACCTGGGTAAGATAAAGTATTCCGTGATTAATACCAATCAATATTCATTTCTATCACTCCATTACATGAAATGTTTAATCTGAAACTTCTAGAACTGTTCTCCGATAATGTGGTATTTTTTCCATTCTATTAAACGTAGACATCAGGATTAGAGTGTGAGGGTAGTTATTTATATATTTCGTAACTTTTTTCCATTCTATTAAACGTAGACATCAGGATTAGAGTGTTAGGGTAGTTATTTATATATTTCGTCACTTTTTTCCATTCGATTAAACGTAGACATCAGGATTAGAATGTGAGGGTAGTTATTTATATATTTCGTCACTTTTTTCCATTCGATTAAACGTAGACATCAGGATTAGAGTGTGAGGGTAGTTATTTATATATTTCGTCACTTTTTTCCATTCTATTAAACGTAGACATCAGGATTAGAGTGTTAGGGTAGTTATTTATATATTTCGTAACTTTTTTCCATTCTATTAAACGTAGACATCAGGATTTGAGTGTTAGGGTAGTTATTTATATATTTCGTCACTTTTTTCCATCCTATTAAACGTAGACATCAGGGGCCGTGTTAATGAAGGTATCTTAGGACTAAGACAAGTCTTAAGACAGTCTTAAGACATGTTTTAGTCCTAAGTCAGTAAATGGAAGCTATCTTAACTTAGGACATCCTGTTAAATTTATCATAACTTTAGGA